>PVIR01007566.1:0-60356 GCA_004026965.1 Petromus typicus | reverse complement strand
AGAACTCACTGCTCCAAAGCCAGCTGGTGGATGGCGCTGCTCCCTTCCAATCTCCTTTTTTTTTTTTTCTGAGACCGGGTTTCACTTTGTGGTTCAGGCTGGCCCTGAGCTCAGCCTCTAACTCACATCACAGTAATCCTCCTGCCTCTGCCTCCCGAGTGCTGGGATTACAGGCGTGAGCCACCACGCCCGGCACTGTGGTATGTGGTACTGATTGCTGCTGGGTGTGAGTCTCCACGCCCAGTATTGTTATGTGGTTACCGGGCCCTTGCGCTTGCAAGACAGGTGCCGGAACCACTGAGCTAACTCCCCGGCCCCTTCTGTCTATTTGAAATAGATACATGTGATATAGTGGAAACACCGTCTCACTCTGCCTCGTCATGTGACCTGAGCAATGCAGTGGCGATCATGGTTCTGCAAGAATCACCTACACGCAGGAGAGGGACTGTTTTGGCCTGTGTTCCCTGGCTGGGACCATGGAAGCATCTTGGAAGGAATTCTGTCTACCACTGGTGGAAACAGCACAGAGCATGGAGACTTCCAGAGATGAGGGAAGGGGCCATGATGTGCAAGGTTAGCATGACACCTTCTAGGCTTTAGGAGATGGCCTCAGTGTGGGAAGGACTTTGAAAAAGGTGGTGAAGGTGGAGCAGATCCTTTTCTTGAGAATTATATATGTTCTGGTTATTTTTAAAGAACGAGTTACCCTGAAGAAGAGCTAGGGAAAAGGACTGTTTTTGCTGCTGTTTCTCTGAATGACGTGGGCCTGGGTCTACTTCTGAGGTGTGTAGCGTTATCAAACAGAAGAAGTTTGGAAACCGTGCCGCCCAACAGTGAATGTTTGTTTTATGAGTGCCCTTAGAAAGACTCTCGCTGTACTTGTCCAGGATTCTGTCCCGATAGATGCTGTCTCTGACAGGCAGGGAGATTTTTGTGTCTTTCCTGACCACTTTTCGTTAGCATTTCTGGAAGCAAAACTGTTCCGTGTGAGCTATTTATTATGTGCTTACAACGTGCCAGCCTCGGTGGGAACTCAATAATGAGGCCAGACATAAATCTGTGAAAAATTAAATGGCAGGGCCAAACGCAAAGACGACAAAAGAGAAGATGCCAGCGAGCTGAGTAATTGCCAGATGGTGAAGATAAAATTCTTGAAGGAGTTCAGAGGAGGCAGTGGTTCCCTCATGCTGGGACGCTAAGGAGGGGTTGACTTGATTAAAAAATTTCAGCGTGGCTTCAGTCCAAGCTTTTTTTGTGTGTTCTGCCTTTCTCTATCCCCTTCCCTGATCTTTTGGGTATTTGGAAGTAAGGTGCTTTTGCGAACTTTTAAAAGAAAAGCTGCCAGTTGGGACTTAAATTGGCTTCCAAAGAACAGAGTAAAGGCTCAAAGAAGTAACAAGTTACCAATTTTCTTGATGAGCACAATGGTACACGGTGCATGCCTGTAGTCCGAGGGATGTTCCCTCACTGTGGGACACTGAGGCAGGAGGACCAATTCTGAGCTGAGTGGGCTTTCTAGTGACTTTGTAAGACCCTGTCTCAAAAAAGTAACAACTGTGAAAAATAAGAACTTGCTGTCTTCTTTTCTGAATGACTTTTTGTACCAACAGAATCAAAATGTCTGATCACTTCATTTAATGTGAACTGATCACAAGTCAGCAATGGTTCATCTGTCTTAGCCTGAGGACCTTCGAGGGTCATTCAGAAGTATTTATTGAGCAGCTCCTAACAAAAAGGCAAACCTTGAACTTGTCTTCCAGTAAACTGGAGCTCCAGGAAAAGTCTGTCTTTCTAGGGCTTCCAGTTTACTGGAAGACAGACAGAGGCCATTACAGTATCCCGTGTTTTGCTTATCCATTGGTGTACAAAACCATTCTAGACTCACCGGCTTGAAATGCAGTGATTTTTATTTCTCGTAATTCCGTAGTGGATAAGGCCCTGCTGAGGAGTTCTGTTTCACCACACTGAGATAGACCAACCAATCTAGTTATATTTTACTGTATAGGTCTTTTTTTTTTTGAGACAGAGCCTCACTTTTGTAGTTTGGGCTGGCCTTAAGCTCAGCCTTAAACTCACAGCAAGGTCCAACCTGGCCTCTCACACCAAGGGCTTCCTATCATATAGCAGTCAAGTCAGCGGTCACGTTAAGTAGTCACCATATGGTCTTATGTAAATTCTTGAGCATGCAGTGGTGGCTGTTCTTATAAAACTGGTAAGTTTGACCTAAGTCTGCTTCCATACTTGGGTGATAAAATTTGGCCCAAAGCTGCCTCCATATGTCGCTAAACTGCAGCCTTGCTTAGTATGCAAACTGAGTACAGACTAAGTCTTCTAAGTTAGCTGAGTCTTAGCCAAGTTTCAGCCAGCCATGGGCGGCCAACTGATAGACCTTGTCTACCTAGGCATGATGACTTCAACCAATCTGGTTATATTTTACTGTATAGGTCTTTTTTTTTTGAGACAAGGCCTCACTTTTGTAGTTTGGGCTGGCCCTAAGCTCAGCCCTAAACTCACAGCAATTCTCCTGCCTCTGCCTTCCAAGTGATGGGATTATAGGTGTGAACCACCAAGCCTGGCACTGTGGAATGTCGTTCTGATTGCTGGTGGGTGTGAGTCTCCATGCTCGGCATTGTTCTATGTGGTTATCTAGGATCGAACCCAGGCCCTTGCGCTTGCAAGACAGGTGCTGGAACCACTGAGCTAAATCCCCGACCCCCAGATCATTTTTCTTTTTAAGTCTTTTGTTCTAGATACTGTAAATTTAACATATCTTAGATTTTCTTAAGAGAAGTATCCCAGTGTGCTCATATCACTTTTAACACCCAATGGTCAAAGGCAGTCACAGAACTGAAGCCACAGTTTGTATGGGAGGGGGCCACACAAGTTCATCAACCCCAGGAGACATGTGAGCTCCCATGAAGGGGGTAATACAGGGAGAGTGGTGTAAGCCGAACACACAGGAACGGCTCCTCCACCAGTGCAATGTCCAAGAGTCAGGAGAGAGTCAAAAGGAGACAGGGAGGTAAACAGAACCAAATAAGGAAGGGCCACAGAGTCATTGTTAGTGAGATCTCTGTCTTCAGAGAAGTAGGGAGGGGCTGAAATGTTACAAGAAGAGAACGGCATGATCAGAACCGTACTCTTGAAAGACTTGAAGGCTGAGGTGTGAACACAGAACTGGAGGCAGAGAAACCTCCCCAAGGCTGGCATCTCAATCCGGGAGAGAGAAAGGGGTGGTCTGAACCGGGTAGGACGGGGAGATGCACAGAGTCAACTGATTTGAAGATACAGAGGGGAGAGCTGACAGTTCCCCGTGGCAGGTGGGATGTAGGATTCAGGAATTTGGATGATATTTTGCAATTGGACTTTGGTCTCCTGTCTGCTGCTCTGTCAGGAAGATGCTCCCATTCCTAGCAGCTTAAAGAGGGTGAAGCACATGCACATGTTTATGCACTGTCCCATCACACAGTAGCCAAGCCTGGTCTCTTCTGTAACCACTCTGCCCCGCCCCTTGATTTTTCTCTTTTGTGACTTCCTTTCATACTTTCCTCTTTGACTAGTATCTGTCTTACCTTTAGAATTTAGAATTTAGAATTTTTTTAAACTACAATTGACTTTAAACTTAAGATCACTTGCTATAAGAGTCAAGAACCTTCCGAAGACAACTCTTTCCCTATCATGCCTATTTTAGGTTTCAATAGTCCCCCCTCTCATTTTTCAGGCATCCTAAGCCAGGACAGGTCCCAGAGTGGAATGCCACAATGAAAAAGCAGCAAAAGAGGTGTGATTTTTCATAGCTGCTGCTTAGTTACTTGGTAACTTCAGGCCTGAGTAGAAGATACCCTC
Source organism: Petromus typicus (assembly GCA_004026965.1). NCBI lineage: Eukaryota > Metazoa > Chordata > Mammalia > Rodentia > Petromuridae > Petromus > Petromus typicus. The sequence continues at coordinate 56,510 of PVIR01007566.1, read as the reverse complement.
TATGCGTGAGCTGATTAGCGAAAGGCACCAACTCTGCTAGCTGCTGCAGCCCTGATCGAGGCAGAGGCCCCGAGAACCAGACTTTGGGGAGATTTTAATTTCCTCTCTTCTCCTAGACTTTATGTAGTGCACAAGACATGTAACTGTAAGCTACGGCGCTACCTGTGCAGATAACGGATGGAGATGAGTGTGGGAGACTTGCACTTTAGTAATTTGGAATCTGAGAGCTGGAAGGTGCTGGGGAAACACGGAGTTCTAGGCACTTCCTTCTCTACACTGAGCCCAGGATGTAGGTGGGCAGATTGTGGGCACAGAGCCAACTAGATGGGGCAAGAGGAAAACTAGAACCTAACTCATCTGGATTCTAGGTAGATATTATGCTTTCCAATCCTTTATCGTGGACCTTCAGCTCATGAGCTTGATAGGTTCCTGAAGGACAGCTGTCTCTCAAGCTGCCCACGAGTCAATACCACTGAGATCTGGATATTTACCTGGGTATATACTACAAAGGGCAAGAAGCAGATGTATGTTCAATTAACTTAATTAACCCAAATTATGTATCAGGCCAGTTATGACTTGAGGGTCCTCTATACTTTTTTATCTAAGAAATACAGAAACAAACATTTATTTTATCCCCCAATTCAGAGAAGGTTCTACAGTTCGTCTGTTTTTAAAAAAATTATTTTCTGCAAAGTTTTGTTCTCTTATTCTAAACTTTGCCATTATAATGTGTTGGGAAACACATATTTTTTAAAACTATTTTGTTCATAAACTTATTATTCAGTATAAGTCCAAAGATATGAGTTATTTCCACAAACAATACTGGGTTAATTAATAACACACTAAATTATATGTTACTATTCATTATCCTAGGGAAAAAAGGCAAGTTTTTAGTTGAATGAGGCCTAAAATTTTGGATAAACTTTGCTAGTAAGCCATGAGATCCCAAATGGGCCTATCAGGGCTTGAAGAACAGGTCTCTCAAACTTGACACAATTTCTAAGGAGGCAACTGGAAAGTGTGGATCGAGATCCCAATAACCTTGAACACATAAATTCCTAACCTTGCATTAGGAATTTACCTTGTGCAGCACAATCACATGTCTATGCGCTGTCTCGTTCTAGGGTAGCCAAGACTGGGAACCTTCCAGTGCTTCATCCATAAAGAAATGGTGACATAAACCAGGCTACATTTACACAGCAGAACGGTCCACTCACTTTAAAAGTGGATGAAACACAACACTATATGTGCTTCAAGATATACTGAATCAGAAAAGGAAATTTGAAGGAGGTACATAGTAAGCTACATGTTGTGTAGGAAAGGGGGAAATAAAGTATATTCATATAAATCTTGGTGTGTACATAGAAACTTGAGAAACTTGAGAAAGAGCCATAACAAACTGGTGGTGATTCCCTCATATTCGGGTGAGTTTGGGGTGGTAGAGAGCAGATGGAGGAAAAGGTAGATGTGAGAAATACAGGGGCAAAGACAAGATGATGAAGGATGACTTCCTGGAAGTGGAACATTCACACGGTCCAAAAGGGGAGGGAATCAGAACCACCCAGGTGAAGTTTGAGGCCTGGGGACTCCAGGAGAGAAAACAATACTTTCACACTGAGGCTCACGTGGACAGACAGGAGGCCACTGTGCCCTAGAATGGCAAAGAACAGAGAGCTGGGCCTGAGGCGCGGAAGGAGGATGGGCACTGCAGGGAGGTACGCACATTCTGGTGTCTCGTGGAAGGGAGTTTGATGTGTTCCCAAGGCTCTCAAGAAGTCGAGTGAATCCAGCTAAGCAGGCCACTGCCTGTGTGGTACTCTGGTGACACAGGAGTGGGGCAGAGACCATGACCAAAGAAACCTTTGAAAGAAAATGCAAAGGATGCAGGTTGACTTGAAGAGGGTGAACACTGATGCCAAAGACCGTCATCAGACGGTAACAAACACTGATGATCTTCCAGCAGAGCTGTAGTTTTGGGAACTGAGCCTGACTGTGTAGAAGCACCGGGCTGTAGGAATATGTGTGCAGTTAGTTTAGGAAACTGATACGTCTCCTGTGACCTATTTCAGGGATTGTCCTCAGTGATTTGATACTGCCAGTGGTTGCAAACATTTTTCTCTGACCACCCACCTTTCTGTGCCAATTGACTGTGACCCATAAAGAAAAGCTCAAGTATAGTAGAGAGGTGGCTTTAGGAGGAACTTACAAAATGAAGAAATCTGCTATCTTATTTGCTTTAATGGCAATATTCTTAGGGCAAAATGCGGTTAAGGCTAGTTATGAGGGCTGGACAAAGGGGAGTTCCACAGTCTCCAGCAAGGGAAGAGTCTGGGAGAGATACCCTGAGTAGTCTCATCTCGGAAGTGGCTCATGTTACTGCCTCCTGCTGCCCAACAACAAAAATGAGGGATACAAACAGCCTAATGGCGAGAACAGCTGGAAAATGCAGAAAGCACAGGGAATTTGTGGTGAGCAGTTCTGCCACTGCATATTTTCAAGATGTGTGGGGCTCAATGGAGAAGTGGTTACAGGAGATTTACTAAGCACCTTCCCGGGGCAGTGACTTCCAGTGTCCTGTAGGTTGTGTCACGACAGGCTCAGCTGGGTCTCTGTTCAGTGTCTTACAAAGAAGAAACCACAGAGCACACAGGGTGGGACTCTTACTGGGGTCCTCGGTGGGACCCCAGTCAGGTGCTGGCAAGCTCCAATTTCATGGAGGTGCAGGACTGAGGTCTTCATGTCCTTGCTGCTGGTGGTTGGGTCTCTCACCACCTAGAAGCAAATCTATCTCCTTGCACACAGCCCCTTCCTCTCCAAAGCCAGAAACTACACAGAGACTCTCCTCATACTTCTAAGCTCTATGATTCTCCTGTGCCACCAGGCAGTGAAAATTCTGTGTTCCTAGTGTGACAGGAGAGACACTAGTCTGCTAGACCCAGACAGGTGTCAACTGGGCAGGATGCTTTCCTGGCAATGCTCTTAGCTGTGTTGCAGGTCCAGCACTGAGGGTTGTGACAGCCTTTGAAGATAGTTCAGCCCCAGAATGGTACCAGGGATGCTTAAAAGGTCACAAGGGTTCACTCTGGCTTGCTATGTGGGTCAAGGACAAAGCCAGATGTGACGCTGCATACCTTAGGTAGTACCCATGTGAGCAGAGGACAGGGATATGATACTCACCACCTCCTTGGTGTAACACAAGCTCCTTGGTGCTCACCACAACCTCAGGAAATGAGTGAGATTCTACAAACCTAACCGGAAGTGATCTTGAAACAGAAGTTAGGTCTTCTTGTACATTGGTTTCTGCAAGGAGGTCTTCTGTGTGATAAGTCCCTGGGCTCATAATCACTGTGGTCAGCCTTGGAGACAGAAGCACAATGATATAAGCTGCCGCGGTCACCCCATGCCTGGTGTGCTGTTCTCAGCCCTTCAAGGCTCTTATCAAGAGGAACACACTGGTGCAACAATCATTTGAGCACCTATTCCGCTGTGCAGGGGGTGGAGATATGGTAAGTATTTGTATTCTGATTGAGAGACAATATTCAAGATAAATAAATACACAGATGTTAGACTGCATAAAGTACTTACCTTAGGAAAAGATAAAGCAGGGCAGGGAGGTAGAGGTAGAGAAGTGAACATAGAAATTGTAGGCTGCTAGCAGGAAGCCCAGTGAGAAAGACACACTGGACAGGAATGGTCATTCTCCATGAGGGAACAGCGGGGGCAAGTCTCCAAGATAGTGCAGAGCTCACATCAGAGAGCAGAGAAGGTGAGGGTCTCAAATACAGTGCTGAGGTGCTGACCAAGAGAACTGGAGAGAATGCAGCAGAGAGGTAGAAGAACCCAGGGAACCCAAGAATGCTGGGTGTAACAGCCATTATGGCGGCACTGATGTTTACTCTGAGAGACACATTCATTCAGAGTTCTGGTGAAGAGGTCCAGGTGGCACTGCTGGATCTCCCGTCATACGTCCTCATGCCTAGTTATCTTGGCACTGGGCTACATAGGAATGCCCTAGTTCTGAGTGGTCCTGTCTTGATGTGCTGTGTGTGAGTCCACCTGACACGTCACCGACATGCTCTGAGTCGGGGTATGAGTTCAGGAGTCCCACGCACACAGGGAAGAGCCTCTCACTCCCAGAGATTGCTCAGTATGTGATAGGGTGCTGACAAATGGCAGGAGATAGGGGAGGAGGTTCTCTTCTAGGACATTTGCAGCTTTTATTGCCACTGAATCTATGTAGAGTACGATTAACACTAGAAATGAGAAGTATGCCAGGGACAAATGCTGCCTAGCTTTGTGGAGACCTCAAAGGGCCTCCAATGTGCGGCTGGCCAGACCTTCTCGGGTAGCTTTGCATCCCTCCTTAAGACGGAGCGACCGGGATGTGCACCTCAGGGTGGATTTTGGCTCATAGTGTCAAGTTTTAGTCCATGGTTGGGCTGCATTGCTTTTGGGCCTCGAGAATGTCATAGCCCGAAGCCTACATACAATGGTGCTCCATATATATATTAGAGAGAGAGAGAGAGCACACAGCGGGACTCCTAACACGTCTTTCAGGAACACACCTCCAATGGCCTAACTTCCTTCCACAAAAACCCACCTCTATAGGGCTCACCTTCTCTTAACAGTGCCCTGGATGGACAACCAGGCCTTCAGCATGTGGCCTTTGGGGAGCATTTTAGGTCCAAACTGTGGCTTGTTGCCTCTCCCTAATTACCATCAGGAGGCTGCAGCCTGGTCAGATTCTCTTTCATGGCTTTCCACACATAAGACAAAGTGTCTTTGGCTGCAACTCCCCTGAGCTCCCCCCAGACTCTGCCAACCACTTATAGTTGAATACTTGCTTCCCCTTTGCTCAGGGAGGCTGCGTGAGCTGGCATGGGGCAAGGGCCAGGCCCAAGGAGCTCTCTGCACTGCTGAGCTGTAGCACAGCCCCAGCACCTTTTACAGAGAGTGTGCTGTATGTGAAAGTATAAGGAGAGACATCTGGGGTATGTGCTCAGCCACACCCCCATCATCAGCTGGTCTTCTTCCTAAGAAGATACGAAATGAGAACATCTCAGAATGGAGAGGGGGAGGAAACTTCCCTGGCACACATGCCCGAACCTGCACGGGCCCTCGGCTTCATTCCAGAGACGTTCTCTCTGCACACTCCCAGGAGCTAGGGCTTTCATAAGAACTTGCCTTCCCCAAGCCATTTGATCCATAGAGAAATCTACCTGGATATAAATGGGCAGACTCCAGACTCGACCACACGAGATGTGGCACTGGATCAGAGTGAGGACAGAAGGGAACTTTACCAGTGGGAGCCACAAGCCAAAAACATTGCTGGAGAACAGGAGGGAGGTGTGGCTGGAGAGCACACACCTCTCCCCGACGCCTTTCTGAGAACCTGAACGGGCACAGGGCATGTGCCACACATAACTGCGCTGGGCGTATGCAGAGTAAACAGGGACCCAGGGCGACCTAACCTTGTCAGCGAAAATAGCGCCTTGGCTGTGACAGCTGGGATAGTTGGAATTGCAAAGAGAAATCCTAAGAACTCCTTGGGGCCTATGAATTGAAATGGGGAGAATGTTCCACCTCGGGGAAAAAATGTCCCAAGAACCCTGTCAGTGCCAACTATCAACTCCAAGGACCACAGTGAAGCACTGTTTGCCTGGGAGATATGCCCTGAGTCCGTGGGAGCCTGGTGCTGGCTCCTGCATGGCCCAAGTCCTCTCACCAGCTGCAGCCTCTGGAGAGTGCTGTGCAAACAGCCATGTGGCAGGGGCAGAGGGCAGCTCCTCCACTCTGTGTGGAGTTTTGCCAGTTTTATTCTTGTTACCTGCTACTACTCACAGCTTTTCACTGCTGTCTCCTTTCAGCTTTCTTAGGAAAGGATTGATTACCGAGCATTTCTGTGACTTTATACTAGGTAAGCGTCATGCACATTGGCTGTCTCTGGTCCGCAGGACTCGCCCTCAAGCAGACTACTTATTCCTTGGTTTCAGCAGAATGGACGTGGGTGCAGAGACTGTGGCCTTGACCCAGACAGCACGCGTCAGGGTCAGGGTCAGCACAGCAGCAGCTGTCTGGCTCCATGAGGCCTCGGCTGGTCAGAGCCCATGTGACAGTCCACAGCCTGCCGAAACCTGGCTGAAGTGTTCGGGCCGATGAAAGGATGGCTTTGCTGGTGTCCTGCAGTGGCCTTGTGTGGCCAGGCTACCAGATTTCCAACTGTTACCCTGTAGATTTCCAAGCAGGCCCTGCTTCTCCAAAGCTCGGGGGCTGCTTTCCTGGGGTACTCCACACTAGTGCTCCTGCAAGCTGCAATACTTGGTCAGATGGGAGGTTAGGGTCCAAACCCAAGTGAGAAGGAGCAGGTCAGGTGGGGCGGAGAGAGGGAGGGAAACTGAGGGACAGAAGAAGAGAAGAGAGGGAGGAGAAGAAAAGAAAGGCAGAGCGGAGGGAGACACAAAGGGAGGAAGGGAGTGAGAGACTGGTCTGGGCTCTGGAAAGCACAGGTTCGAGGTTCCAGTGGGAGCATTCGTGGCCAGCAGGAGGCCCGCAGGATTTCCCAGGGCTGGGCGAGTCAGGCAGGAGCAGCCTGAGCCTGTGTTCAGGCTGGCCGCTCACTCGCGGCCATGTGACCATCAGCTGGCAGAAACAGCCCCAGCTGTCCCGACTGGAGTTTCTCATGCAGAAAAGCTAGATGTCAGATTTAATGAGAGTCTTTCTGGCTCACCAGGTGCGACAGAAAACGTGATGCTCTAGTGCTGGGAACTGCCATGCACTGGTGGGTGAGGAGGGAGCAAAACATAGCAAAGAAAGCCCTTTCATTAGCACGGACGTCAGCCGTGGGTCAGTCTGCTGCCTGCAGAAGAGGAAGCGGCACCCTGAGCTCCATGTTGTTAAGTACACACATGTGATACTTCACGCAAGTGCCCAGTGGGCGCTGACCCTTCCTGTCCCATCTGCCCACGTCCCTCCCAGTCCCTGGCATTCTACTGTAAGGTTGTTTTGCTCACAGACGAGATGTGATTAAAAATACACTAAATGCTTAAATTTTTAAATGTTTGTTACAGTAAATGACTATTAACCTCCCTCAAAATATTCCCCTCTCACTTCGAACACACTGATCCCCTCATTCTTCTCAAACCAGAAGTTCTCTTTTCTGAGTGTCTTCAATGGGGCTGTTGTGATGGCCTCCATGTCCTCCTTCAATTCAAAATGCTGGCCTTTCATGTCACTTTGACTTTGGGAAACAGCCAGAAACCACCCGGTGCAGATCCGGTGGATTAGGTGGGTGAGGAAGCCACCATGTCTTTATTGGATAGAAGTAGCTGTGAAAGGCAGATTCCCGAGGGCTGATCAAACATATGGCAAATGTTTAAATTAAAAATTTCATTTTGGTAAAAGACATGATGCCATTAGTCCTCAACACAATACTCAGAATGCTCCTCACTCAGAACACACTTGTCCCATCGTCCTTGGCAATGTCTTTTGCTGTGATTTTTTTATTTATACAGTCATCCATCAGTCACCCCTAGTATGAGAGAGAGCATGACCACAAAGGATGTGACAACCTCAAGGCTGTGGCTGACTCAGACACTTTGCAGTTACATGGTGTGACAGAGGTACCGAAATGTGTCCACAGGGCATGCTGTCCCAGGCCGAGTGTTACTGGGGGAATGCCACATAAATATAACTCTTGAGCCCAGGAAGTAGGACTATCCTTGCTCAGACCCAGGCAGTCCTGGCTGAACAGGGGTGGCTGGTCTCCCTGGGCTTAGTAGCAGCTGGCCCAACCAGCTGGCCCAGGCTTCCCTCTCCCCTGCACCTAGGTGATTCCCATGGCTGTCAACAGTGTGTATGGTTTCTTTCCCAGCTCCTGTGTCTCAAGGGTCTTGGAAACCACAACCTATCTAGACACTTACCTGGCCAACACTGGGGACATGGTGTGTTGTGAGCTTTGCTATTCCAGGTGTGTCCATGAGACTAATGGTCAGCTGACCTAATGGTCAGCATCACTTGGAGCTTGTTAAGATACAAAGTCTCAGCCCTGGCCCCAAGTCTACAGTCTTAGCAAGATCCCCAGGAACTTGGTATCAAAGTTGGGCAAGCAATGCTCCTATTTCTTCAGTTGGACAAAGAGTTAGACCTGTTTCTCTGAACCAGGAAATAAACATCCTCCCCAAATGAAGCTCATGTCCTGCTGTGCCAGACACATGATGAACACTTAAATACCTCAGTACTTGGAGCACATTGAAGAACCTGGCCACATGCTGCTGAGAATCTCACTGTGGTCTCTTTTCTTTCATAGAGGTAGAGAATCAACCAACTATGCTCACCAATAGTGGGTGCAGTTGAGCAAGAGTCCAGTGGTAAAGGAAAACCAATGCCAGCTCAGTGGGCATAGCAAAATGTAGACTGCTGAGCAGGAAGAGAGACCGTGGTTCCCTTATTGAGCTAGTCCATGATATGATGCTTTTTGGTGGCAATAAAGTCTTTCAATCTGGTTCTTAGATGTCCTGATCTTATGAGCTATTCAGTATATTTTTAGCCAATTCCATTTCTGCTGAGTGATCTTAAAGATCGCTGATTTAGAAAAAAGTGTAAAGACAAAGGCTTTCCTTTCCAGAAATCTATAGGTATAAAAGAAGCAAGAGAACCCAGGGACTCAGGGCAAGTAGTTGGCTTCTTAGAATCTAATCAGGGAGATACTTTCTGATTCCCCACTGTACACTTGATATTCCAAGCAACCCATGTGTGACTACACTGGAGGGCATTGGACAAGTTCCTGGGACTCAAAGAATAATGTGCACAGTGTGATTTTTAGCACAGGAAAGGAGAAAGCCACAACGGTTGCTGGTTTTTTTTTTTTTTTTTTTTGAAACTGCTTGATCTGACATAATGAGCTCACTTAGTCCAGCATCAAACTGTGTATTAAACACCCAGCACATGTGGTCTTGGCTAAAACATTGTCCAGGCTGCTAGGTAGAGAAGAGCCAAACCAGACTCACATCATCCCACAAATGGAACTAGTTAGAATGATTTGTAGTCTGCTTTAGACAATTTTGAAGAATTAGATCTCAGAAAACCTTTTATTTATCGAGTGATTTTTTTCTTCTTAGTGAGTGTCTTAGTCACTTTTCTCACTGCTGAGATAAAATACCTGAACCTGACGTTAAAGGAGGAAGGTTTATTTCAGCTCACAGTTTGTAGAGGTTTTAAAACATAGTTCACTGGCTCCAAGGCTGGGCAGCATGGCAGAGGGCATCACAGAGGAGGAAACTGGCAGGACACACAGGAGATAGCGAAGCAGAAGTAGCAGAAACAAAATCAGCAACCAGCAGTCTGGCATCTTTCTGCCCCTTTATATTCCACCAGGCTCTCTGCCTTTTGGGTGTTGTCATCCACGCCCAGGGTGAGACACCTTTAATCCCAGCATCACACCCTTGATCCTTGATCCTTCAAAAGGCCCCATCTATGGCCACATGAGGCTTTTGAGGAGACTTCTAGATACAAGCCATAAAAATGTGAGCAATGTGCAAAAGATAAGGGAGGAAATATTGTCTTCTCAAAGGTTTATTGATGAAAACCACAGAAAGAAGCAGAAAGAGACAGAGAGAAATTATCCTCCTCTCCAAAAATTTTCCACAATTAGCTTTTCCAGTGGAAACCTGCAAGAATCATGTTTGTAAACCCCACTCCAGGAACAGTCTCCCCCAGAGGCAGTGAATGAAGATTTTCCTGTGCTTGGCTGCTTGAGTTCACTTTGAAAATTGCATAGAGACAGAAATCACTAGTCCCTGAAACAGATTTCATCATGGGAAGGTGGAGGTCAGTGGACAGTGTCTAGTCCACAATGCGAACAAGACAGCCTCTGGAGATCTTACTACAAAATGCTTCTGCTTTGCTTTGGGCCACTGAAGTGTCCATTCATTTTAATAGGTATCTTCTGAATAGGATCTTCATACCCAGTTAAACCATGGAAGTGGCTGATGTGTTGGCCAACTTTCCATTACTGGATCAGGCTACTTGACCTACACAGTTTAAAAGAGGAAGGGTTTAATTTGGTTCACGGTTTCTGAGGAATCAGTCTGTGATCAGTTGGCCACGAACCAGGGATGTCACAACCAAAGAGAAGCTGCAGGCAAAGGAAGAGAAACAGCCAGAGATAATGGGTCAGGGATCAGACACTGTTCACATGATTTACCCAGACACACCCCAAAGTGTTCTTTACTCATCTTGTCGGCATCTCTCAAGTCAGTTAAGCTGACCATTGTGTGATGTGTTGTTTTCATATCTGAGACCAGTTGTTCAAGAGTTTATATCTTGGTGGTGCTGAGATATTAGTTACTTTTAGAATGTTGAAACTTGGTCCATCGAAAGTCTTTGTTTTTAAAACCAAGACAGAGGAAATAAGTAATAAAATTTTACTAAACCTCGAATTTGGTTACTGTTGAATGACAGTTAAACTCTTGTTTATTTGTTTTTGGTTTCTGGTTTTTTTTTTCTGTGTACTGGGGATCGAACTCAGGACTCTGTGGTTGCCAAGTAGGTACAGCACCACTAGGGTACATACCCAGCCCGACCACTGAACTTTTTAAGCAACCACTGATTTAGTTGTTCTTCTACTTCCTTAACAAAATTCTGAAGTAATGTTTGAAGCTCCAGAATCTAATTTGCAACCTCACTGGTGGAAGCCACATGCTGAAGTTGAAAGAGCAAAAAGGCAAAGGCTGATGTCTTTGTAGGTTGTTCACATCTGCAGTTTCTTAACAGAAGTAAGTAAACCCTATGTAGCTAAGTCATTGTAACGAGGTAATAATGATTACCTGGGCTCAATTGCGAAGTGATCAGTTGTGTACAACATGGTTTGAAGAAGAAAGAAACCTACTTAGATATCTAGCAATAAGGGATTGCTAGAAAAAATAAATTATAAGAATATGTAGTTGATACCAGGTGACTTTTTACCCAACACCCACTTATTATTAAGTTCTACTTGGTGCTAGACTCTAGGGCTACACAACAATCATGCAGACAATGTCCATACCCCAAGGTACTGCCGCAGCCCAGTCGATGCTCCTGCCCAGCCCCTGCCCATGTTGAACTGTACTTCCCAGGGCTGTCCCTGGGGAAGGACAACCTGGGACCATATCAAACCTCTCCACTATGGGGACATTTTATACAATGCCTTTTTCTTTTTTTTTCCAAATATGATTAAAATTCAGTTTTGAAATTTGCAAATTTGACAGACCTGTGCCAGTCCTCACATCTCAGTGGGCAGAAAGTGCACTCTTGCTGTGCCCCCAGGGGCTGGGAGAGCACTGTGAACCGTGCTTAAAATTGCTACAACAGAAAAAGGGCCGGAGCTGGAGCCCAGCATAGCTGCTGTAACATTGTATGCCGGCAGGGATGCAGGGAGACAGGGGCCCCGCTGCCAGCTGGACCACTTCTGAAGCCATCTTGGTGGAACAGACTTTCCTGTTACCATGGAGTGGAGTCAGGAAGGGACCCAGGGTCACAGGAAAGAAATGGCTGTCAGCTGTAGGTGGCTGGAGCAGGGAGCTAGGCTAGAACACTCAGGGAAGTTGGGGTGGGGACAGAGAAAGGAGAGGTGCACTTCTGTGGGGTGAGAAGGAGTCAGGGTGCAGTGAAGATGGGAGTGTAGAATTCCACTTCTGTGAGCCAAGCACAGAGGAGGCCTGGGAGCGCTGCGGGGCAGATTCTGCCACCTGATTATCAAACACCTCCTGGGAGGGAGAAGCGTTTCACCCATCTCCACAGCCACAGTTCTGCATATCTTTAGGGTCAAAACTTGGGTCATTTTAACTATTCTGGATGGGAAATGTCCAAGCCACATCTCAGACACCTAAACAGCACCGCTTTATGGGAATTGAGAGTTTACGAGACCGAGCCTTTCACATCAGCTCTTGCGCATGTCGACTCGAGCTCCTGCTTTAAAATGTGGCCAGGTGTGCAGGTCTGTTTACACATGTGCAGCCTTGCTGTCCCTGTCCTCTCTTTCTTGTTGCCGCAGACTTCCTGTGTTATCTCCAATCTAGGCTTTATACGCCAAAACCAAACAAGGAAAAGCGATTAAAAATCTCGTATTAATCAAGAGCCAGTAAAGTCAGTGGAAAATAAGACTTTGTCTTTTGAGAGAAAGCAGGAGCCAGAAAGCAGCGATACCCACCTTCATCCAGGAAGACCATCGCCAGGAACCTCAGGGCCAGCCGCAGAGGAAGTGAGACAGAGGGAGGACGTTCCACTGCGCAAGGGTGACAGAATCGGCGCTCGAAGCCGGGTGTCCCAGTTCACACAGACATTCACCTCCTCCTCTCTTCCCTTTGCATTTACTTTAATATTTAAGTTTTAATTCCAGAGAAGAAGTTGCCAAAAGCTCGGCCTTCAGGTAAATTATTTTTGGTTTTATATTTACCCTAACGGAGTTAAATATTTTTGTTGAGGACGTGGGACAGGAAATATAACTATAGAAGACAATTTACAACTCAGTGCTTAATTTCTACTCCCACCTGCCGGTCACTGCACCTGCCTTCCTCACTGTCCAAGCCTGCAGCTTCTCCCCTGGAGCATCCTCCCACACCTACCCAGCGTCCCAAGTCATACTTAGTCTTTCAGACACAGTTGTGGTGGAAAACAGTACGGAGGCTCCTTATAAAATTAAACAGAGGACTACTGTAAGATCCAGCAATCCCACCACTAAGTATATAGCCAAAGGAAATGGAGTCCGTGTCTCAAAGAAAGCCTTGCAGTATTACATGCAATACCACAAATACAGAATCAACTTATATGTCTTTTGAAGGTTAAATGGGTAAAGAAAATGTGATATATACGATGGCTGTACATTCACACATGGAATATATTTTAGTCAACACCAAAACGTTAGCAACAACATGGATGAACCCAGAGTACACTAAGTGGAATAAGCCCAACATACAGAGAAATACTGCCTAATTTCATTTGTGTGTGTATTTTAAAAACCAAACTTACAGAAACAGAGGAGAAGAACGACTAGCAGGAGAAACATGGAAGTACTGTCCAAAGGCAGAAACTTTCAGTCACATGATGAATAAGTCCTGGAGATTTAACGTGCTGCATAGTGATCAGTCAGTGATCTGCACTGTACACTTGGAATTTACTGGAGGAGTGTTCTGGCCAAAAGATGGGGGGAAAGAAATCATGTAAGCCAATGTATATCTGACTGCAGTGAGCTGGAACAAAACAAGATGCAAGCCTGGCACCCCGCCTCCACGCAGTCCTGCTAAGCTCAGCCACACGCACAGCGCCCTCCTCCGAGCTCTGTCCCTGCTTGACTGGATCTCTGCATACAACTCTGCCCTTGTTTCTATACTCTGGGGCTCAGAGTGGTGCGTCTTCTCCTGCTAGATCACATGTGAAATGCAGAAGCAATGTCTCAAACCTTTGCTGAGTCTAGAAGGTGCTAGTGCTCTTATTATTTGCTGCCTGGTATTTTCATGTAGGAATGACCGTGGTTTTTTTTAGCATAATCATACATAATATCCAATGTAAACAGTGGGATTAGGGAATTCAGCCAACTGTTTCCCTCCAGTGTTTCCACCAGTAGAAAGTGTTTTCTGACACCAGCACCTGGTGATGCGCTCATTTTAGTTGAACTTCTTAGTCCTGCTCATGCTCAAACATAGTATGACTTTTGATTCCTCTCAGTAGGTTAGATGTATCTTACATTTTAAATTAATGGACCGCAAAACCATTTTACCAGAGCTTTATGATGCTTGCTTTAATCTGATAAAATAGCCATTGCAATTGACTTTTACTTCATGTCTTTCCACGTGGGATGGACACCAAAAATTATAAGAAAGGTCAGCAAAATATATTAGTGACTGTGTTTAAACACAAGTGGAATGTTGACAAAGAAACCTCACCAGTCACAGTGATGATATTTTTATGGCCATGCAGTCAGTGTGGAAAAGGTCAGCATGTAGATCTTTCATAACTGGAATTGAAAGTAATGTCACATTTCTTTTCTTGAATAACTATGTCCTATTCAATAATACAAACTGAAAACATGATACATGAAAACATGTATCAATCAAAACTTTCCAAGGTTTGTCTGGTGATGGTTATATAATTACTTCAAAAACATTTATTGACAAAGAAAAAATGTTTATTCAGTGCTAATTATGCACTAGACAGATTTGTACACACTGGAAATACAATAGTATATAAAACAGATGCAAGTCTCCGTTTCCCTGAGGCTTGATGTGGCCCAGTCTTGACTGTTCACCACACAGGCTCATGTGCTCAGAGAGGTGCTCTGAAAGGGTTCTTCCAGAAACACACTGAGAGAAGTTTTGCACGGTTCATAGGACACGGGGTTAAGACCGAGGTGTGGAGAAGGGAAAGGAAGGAAGCAGAAGTAGATTTCTCGAGCAGCTCTTCCATCCTCACCTGGCACCGCAAGAGCCCTGGCAGTGGCGCGGTCCCTCCACACGTTCTGAGTTGGAGTGGGGTGGCCAGGGATTTTCAGCCTCATGCCAATTACCTACAGGGCATGGTCCCTTCCAGAGAGAACATGACCTGGATAAATGGTTTGTGCAGCTAAGCCTACACTGCAGGGCCCTGAGAGCCAAGGGTTGGCTAGTAGGAGCCAGACGCATTGAGTCCTTGTTTCCTACGGGGGTATCTGGAGGGGCTGTGCAGCATCCAGCAGAAAGTGATGTTTACAAGCACTGAACTAAATTTTTCAAAAACAGACTTTTGTGCTGTTATCTACTAAGTGATTTTAATGGACAAATGTATCTTGTGAATCTTCCAAGGGGGCATTTACTACATGAACCTTCACAAATTTATTTAAATTCAGAATATTTTGGGGGTCTACATTTATTAAGATTGTCTGAAAAAATATACTTAGGATGCATATGCACTAGAAACAGATCATAGAGTATCTGTGATTGAAACCAAGGTGAAAAAGAGGAAGCTTCAAGTGGAGTCAGTGAGGAAAAGGGCCTTTGAGCTACAGAACATGAAACATCCAGAAGAAAGCATAGATGGGACAGAATATCAAAGCACAAGTGACAGAGAAAAAATAGATAAGACTGACATCGTCAAAATGAAAAATTACTTTTGCTTACAGGAACTCTCTAAAGAAAATAAAAAATAAAACAAAAATTACAGAATATGAAAACATATTTCCAACTCAAATACCGTATCTAACAAGAAACTGAAGCTAAATTATGACATAGAGCAATAGTAGAAAGACAAATAACTGAACTAAAAGAGAGCCAAGATTTAAAGATGACATTTCTCCAAAAAGACTAACAAATGACTCATTAAGCACATTAAAAGATGCTTGACATTATTCGCCACCAGGAAAATGAAAATCAAAACCACAAGGAGATATTACTTCATCCCACTAGGATGCAATAAATAAATAAGACAGACAATAACAAGTATTGGCAAAGACATGGAAAAATTTTGATCTTCATACATTACTGGGAAAATGAAATGGGATAGCCACTTTCGAAAGGAGTCTAGCCATTCTTCAGAGCTTAAACAGCTACTATACAATACACCAATTTTACTCGTTAGTATATCCCCAACAGAATTGAAGACATGCATCCACACAGAAATCTGCACACAGATGTGCTAAGCTGTATAATAGCCAAATATAGAGACAAGCACATATCTATGAGTAAGTAGACAAGATGTGGAATTATATTTGGTCCTAAAAAGACCTAAAAACCAAGTGAAACATGCTATAACCTGGATGAACGCTGAAAACCCAAAGGCTACCCACTGTTCCGTCCCATGTGTGTGAAGCAGGCAGAGTAGGCAAAGCCATGGGAATGTACAGTTCTGCAGTTGCCAGGGGAGAGAATGGGGAGGGACAGCTAAGAGGTAGGGCTGTATTTGTAGATGTGCTATAGACAGTAGTACTGGTGCATCAATCTAGAAGCACATTATCAACTAGGAAACTGTACTTGGAAGAGTCAAGTGTATGCGTATGAAAATTGTGTCTCCGTGAAGTAGCATGGACAGAAATGAGGGCTGTCAATTGGAGGGTGCCGAAGAAAGCTTATCAGAGCCCTCTTGCTTGCAAGTGAGAAAAGTCATCAAGTTTTATTGAGAAAATATTAAAAGGAAGGGAGAGAAGAATCTACTGGCTTGAGAGGGACAATTTGACATGAGTCCCCCCGGAAGAGACCAGATGGCAGCCACAGCCACAGACACAGCCCCTCCAGGTCAGCACACCCAGCAGAGGCAGCAGCTCCGCCGGCATCCCCACAGCAGCCACAGGGAAGAACCCAAGTGGCACAGCTGATGACTCACCCTGTTCTTGAGTCATGTGCTGGGTGAAGGGCGGGGTTTTCTAACGCTGTCCTAGACACATGTCTATCGCCGTAGGATGCATATTTTGGGAGGCCTTGGTGGTTGTATTTCCCAAGACAACTAGAAAACAAGCAGAGTCTTTGTGTGAAAGGAAAATAGATGAAATGCAAAGGAAGAATTCTAGGCTGTGCTGGCCTGTCACCCTTTCTTTACTTTTGTCATTTCTCCCTACTTTCAGGACTCCTCATAGAGTTATTTTTTTTAAAAGCATTACCTCTATAATAGCCCCATAGTAATTTTGTGTTCTACCAGGAAGATTTAACAACTGCATTTGAATAGGCAGTCACTGGTAAGAACACATTTATAGTGGACTCCAACCCACAGGTCTTTTTTAACCTTGATTTTCATAGCCCCACTCTCATAGTCACAGAAAGAGGCCTGCTTTCATTTCATCACAAATCTGCTCTTCTGTGTTTCTGTAGATGGGATTGAAGTTTTAGTTGACCAAACCAAAAACCTGAGATCACCATTAACTTCTCCCTCTGTCTTGCCACCTTTTGATCATGATTTCCTGGAAATAATGCCCTTTTCTGTCTCAAACACCACCCTCTTGTGCCCACCCCCAAGGCCTCTGGAGTAGTTTACCCCTGATGATTTCTTGCCTCAACTGCTATAAGTAGCCTCGTAAGGTCTCCAGCATTTATCCCTTCCATCAATCCTCTGTCCTACGGCCACAGTAAACTTTTAAAAATACAAATCTGGCCCAAGATTCATTCAAGCTTGAAATTCTGTCCTCAAGATCTGGCAGTGTCAATCCTCTTGAGATATATTCCCATATCACCTGGGTTGGTGAAGTCACCCTGACCTCTGAGACATTGATGAAAATGTCACAGCCCCCATATCAGACTGACAGAAACCTGGCATTCACGGCTGGCTGAGCCCAAACCCACGTTCCCCTCAGGCATTTCGGGAGGCTGCTGTCCTGATTTCTTGCCCCACCTGCTGCCTCAGTCCCACTTGCACTTCTGCGCTTCTCTCCTGCCTGCCACTCTCTTATACGAACCTAACCCTTTCTTTGACTTCCCCAAGCATCTCCAGCTGATGGCATTTGCAAGTAGTTGAGTTTTGCTAAAAGTTTAGATAATGGAGGAGGATTGTGTTACTCAAGGCAGATGACTTCAGACTGGATTTGAAACATGCTTCCGCCATCCCCACCACTCGGAATCCTTTTCCCTGCTTCTGTCATTTGGCCTCCCGCCTCCTGCCATTTTGTTGGAACTTTTGGCCTTTCAGCTAACAGATGGCTTCCAAAAAAACTTACTGTTTATTTTTATTCAGAGAAGACTTCTGTCTCGAATACCTTGAGCCTGACTTCTGGGTCCCAAGATGCACTACGGGGTTTTCTGCAGTCACTTACTCCAAGATTCACACTGAGGTAGCTAGTCCACGGCACTGAGAGAAAGCTCAAAATGACAACCTTTCCCATATCCAGATCAAATCTTAGACCCTGTCCTCTCCCTTCTCAAAGTAGCTCATCCTCTGTCTTAGATGGGGCATGTGACTCCAGGGAGGAGCAGAAGGGCTCACTGGGACTCTCTTCACAGTTGGTACAAACAGTGCTTTTCTCCCCCACTAAAATCTTAAGTAAAAATTTCTTCCTGTGCTTGGGCCATTCGGCCACTTGCCTGTTCTTGAACGTGTGCTGTTTTTCCTCGTACTATACTCGCTTGCTTTTTGCTCATTTGTTTGTTTGCTTGTGAATCTCATTTCCTCTCTCAAGAGCCACCCTTTACTTGGCCAGGACTAACTTGTCCCTTGTGACTCAGCTTTCTTCCCAGAAGCCCCTGCAGCAGCCCTTCCCTGCCCCTTCAGCAGGGCAGAGCCTCCTGTGCAGAGCTTGTACCTCACTGGTTGGCTGGCTTCTCCCCTAGTCTGGAAGAGATCTTGGGATCTAGCCTCTGATACCAACCATAGGATTCTTTATCATGTCAAGCGTTATGGTGCCCTGACTTAAACCAAGGGGATAGCCTGGCATTTTGCAAACATGTGGACATCTTATTGAAATTTTGTTAATTTATCAAGTTAATGGCATAGACAAGATTGGTAATGAGCTTCTCAGGCTTCAGGGTTTCCAATGGAACTGACCGGATACCCACTATTTGCCAGAACTGTGGTGATGGACGAATTCACTTGCATTATCTGGGTGGAAATAAAGGCAGAGTGACTGAGACAGGAGTGCTGAAGCCAAACTTAGCTTGACCAGTGGTCCTATTTCTTTCCTGTGAGCCTTCAACCAAGTGACAAGTAGGTCTCCTGTCTGTAGGATAGTGAAGAAGAGTCCCTAAATCAGAGTCTGTTGTGAGAATTAAATAACAGACTATGTCTTAAGTTTCCAACACAGTGCCTGGCATGGAACCAACTCTCAAACAATAGTAGCTTTAAAGGTAATTAATTTATTAAGGCAGCACTGAGGATTTAACCCCGGGCTTTTATACTGAGCTACATTCCCAGCCTTTTTTATTTTTTATTTTGAGACTGAGCCTCACTAAGTTGCCTAGGCTGGGCTCAAACTTGTCATCCTGTCACTTCCGCCTCTCAGAGTTCTCGGATCACAGGCATGTGCCACAATATTCAGCTTATCTCAGCTATTACTGTGGTCCCATTTATCCACACAGCATTATAGTGAGTTAGGTGTGATACACCATCTTATTGGTGAGAAGCTGAGAGGCTCACAGGCAGACCTCACTGGGGCCAGGCCCGGCCGGAGCTCACGGGAGCCCAGCCCCCGTCCACAGCCCAGGCTCTCTTCATCACCCGCGATGCCTCCAGGGAGGACAGTGTGGGCGCCTTGGTTCGTGTGCACCCACCTTGGTTCCATATTTGGTTTGGAAATGACTTAATCCCTGCATGTTACTATTCCACCTTCTCTACAAGTCAAAATGATGCTCAGGAGAAGCTCCAAATAGAGGTTCCAGAAGAGTGTTACATTGTTCTCCACTGCAGAACGTTCATTTTCAAAATTAGCTTTGCTTCATTAGAAGTACAATAATAGTTTTTGCGTCATGGCCCTGGCTGCTACTCAAATACAAGCCTACTATCATTCCATTGTTTTATTTATTTATTTATTTTTAATCAGGAAAGACCTAAAACTTGGCTCTGAAAATTCCCTTAATTTGTAAGAAGTAATAATCCCCTGGAATACCAGTCACTATGACCAAAGAGGAAAAACAAAACTCTAACAAGAAATGATCAGCATTAAAACCACGGGGCTTTCAGAATTAAACTGTCAGTTCCTGTTCCATGCTTTCTTGGACCTCTTCTCAACAGATCTGCCAAGAGTAAGAGAAATCAAAGGTAATGACACTAGAATGCTTTCCCCACAGAGCCGGGAAGCCATCTAGTCAGAGCTGAAAGGCCTGGACCACTGTGTCGTCATTCCCGGGAAGGATTTCTTTAATGCAGCTTCAGACAAAGGAAAAGCCACCCTCTGTCTTCTGCACAGTATTCTCTGGCAATTTCCAGCATATTGGCTTCCAAAAACATTTCTCTTTGTTTCATTCCAATCAAGAAGTGCTTAGAGGACACCCACTCCCCTCTGGGGAAGCAGGAAAGATGGTGGGAGTAGCACATCCGGTGTTTGCAGTCCGGAAGTGCAGGGTTTGAGCTGCAGACATGCAAAGACGATATCTAGACAGGAAGTGGCATTATGTGCAGACAGAAAGTTACAACATTATATACCTTGCCGGAAGCACTTATCTTCCTCCAGCTTCCATCTCCTCCTTGCTTCTCAAGTAGGGACTTAGGAGCCGCACACAGCTCTGTGCGTTGAAAGTCAGTGAACCTGAAATTCATCGCGAACACTCTGGGTCCAAAAGGAAAACCACAACCACTACAGACCATGGGGCAGAGGGGGTGACTCAAGTGTCTGCAAGAGACGGCTGCTAGACCTCAAAAGAAAAGCATTGAGAAAATGGAATTTGTAGAATTTTAGAATAAACAATATTTATTTAACTCATTAACAAGGAAATCAATAAAGTAGAAAAGTTAATTCAAAGAACATTTGGAAAACAGGCTTAAAGGATGAAGTAGATTTATCTCAAGAATATATAACTCGTACGTGGTTAATCTTGGAAGGTTAAGCTCTCTTTGGATATGACAATCTGCCCATATTGGTCTTAAAACTGTTTAAGAGGTAGAGATCTGGCCAAGGATTTAGCTCAGTGGCACTGCTGCCTGCCTTGCAAGCGCAAGGTCATGAGTTTGATCCCCAGTACCAAAAAAAAAAAAAGAAAAAAAAAAAGATATAAAGATCTTTCTTAGTATGTATAAAGTCCTGGTTCCATCTCCAGTATAAGAAGGAAGGAAGAGAGGGAAGCAGAAGAGTAAAGAAAGAAAGAGAGAAAGAAGAAAAAGGAAGATAAGATAAAAGATGGGAATATTAATTGGTCCTCTTTTTAGAAGAGAAGAGAGTAAGTCTTTGTGATTTCCTACCTGAGAAACACGTACAGCTTTAATGTGAAATGTATCTTGAAAAGAAAAACAATATTTGCTGGAGAGACAGCAAGACTGGTAGTTACTAGAAAAAGTTTTGAAAAGGTTATTGGGATCCAAGGAAGATAGAGTTTTCAGTTGACTACTAGTCAAAACGACAATGCACTGTTTTAAAATATGTGTAAAGAGGACAAAACAATTCTAGGAAGCTTTCAGGTATGAGAAGCTTTTTAAAATTTATTAATAACCAATGGTTAAAGAAACCACATAGCGGGAAAAGTTCATTCTATTGCCTAAGGGAGTTATGACAAAAGTACAAGATAATCTTTGCTCATTACAATACACTGCCCTAAATCTAAAGATTCTTTGACAGAAAGGAAATCAAATTTCAATTTCACTATAATATATTACCAGAAAAAAAGTTTGTATTAAAAGTACCTTGATAAACCTGTAAGAACTGAGTAAACTTTGGGAAATTTTAATATAGTTTGTTTTTCTCAGATTTATTATTTCCAGTATTATAAGCCAAGCCAAGTAAAAATCCCTCACATAGTTCTAAGTCTCTATGTGACTAGCTCTTCTTCACTGTACAGAGCAGGGCATTTGTTTCCCCATTTCTCTCGTCATTACTCTTGTGGATGTTTTGCCCTCTCTTTCCTACCTCATTCCCAAATTTCTTCCACAGACTCCCACACTGAACCTCAAGGCAGAGTCATACAGGACAGTACACTTTGGCATGTAAGAATCCTCTAGCCAAAGGCCACTGGTCCCTTAGCCCCTGAGTGCTGGCTGTCTCACATCCCAAGTGGCATCTTGTGCCACGCTAGTGTCACCCCAGCAAAGTTCTGGGACCAAGAACCTTCAAAGGAAGCTGGATAAAATTAAAGTGGTTTTGATTTGCTTTTGCAAGTGTGAGACTTTTCAGATGCCATATGTGAATGGAATTATGAATTCTATGTGGGAGATTTAGTGTGCTGATTCCTAGATGCACTGAGCCACGATACCCTTTTCCCTGTGCACTGCCTTCGTGCACTGGTGCGACAATGTCCTTACTGAGCAGTAGAATTGGAACATAAAGACTCCTCTCAAGGCCTCCCATGTGCTGTGGCATGAGATGAGCCCTCTCAAGCTTCTGCTGTGGACAGCGCCCTCACCGCCCACCAGTGTTCTTCCCAATCTGCTGGAATCTCTTCTACCCTGAGGAGGGGCTCCTATCACACCTGCGGGGCTCTGCGGTTCTACAAGCTAACAGACAAGGGCCCATGACTTCCCCTTTCACCTCTAGCATGGAAAGTGAGACTGGTCCCTGCACAGGAGTTAGGAGTCAGCAGAGAGAGGCCTTCCAGGCCACTCCCAGAAAAAAGGCCCAGGATGCTATTATGGCCAAGGGTGATGAATGCGAACGCGATTAAATCTCCAAGTTTTCTAGCACTGGCTTCTCTAGGGAGGAAGAATCCAGTCTGCTAAGTGTCAGGGTAGAAGGCCGTTCGCTGTCCCTGAAGAGTGAGCCAGAAAAGCGCCTTTCTTTTAACAAACAAGTAGAGAGCATCACTGCACTCCAGGCCAAGGAGGGATGCTCTCCCAGGCGTGGGAGACACCTGCTTGCCTTGGAGCTTGCCTTGGGCATCGAATGCTTCAGGGTATCGCACAGTTTGTTTCTCTCAGTGTACTTCTCCTCTGCACTTATTTGTGCATGAGCTGGCTTTGTGTCAGGCACTCTGCAGACTTGGGGGGCAACCCTGTGAATGAAGTGTCAGGCTCTGCGGATTACTGAAGGGCACAGGACACCAGGCTTCATTGTCCTCCCCTCTGTGGCTGAGATCCTAGGAGAACCTCAGCCATGAGGGGATCAAAGCTTTCTCAGTCTGTCAAAGCCATTGTCCCTGCCCCAGTGTGCTGTGTGGCTCCGTATCCAAAGGGGCAGCTCGCTGGGCACAGGCTGGCTGCCCTCTGCCAAGAATCTATGCTGAACAGAGATGATTTACCCCGCGAAGCCAAGGAGGTAAGTTTAGAGCCTCTGCCAAGCACAGGGTCCTCCTAAGCTCTTGCCCTTCACTTTGCATTTGTAATTTAGTACTCTTGTCCTGATCTCTGAGGTGAACTGGCCTGGCCCTACACATCCTGGATCCACCCTTAGTGGGTGAGAGGTTTGTGCTTCTCCAGTGAGATCAGTCTGTGGAAATGTACTGGCCCAGAAGTTGGTCTCGAACTTGCTGTAGCGTGACAGAAGCACCTATCATCAGCTCCCAGGCTTGGTGGATTCGTAGAGAAAACTGTTCCCTAGGTAGACATTGGAGTTTCTGGAACTGAGTCTCTCAGACGACCCTGGGCAATTGCTGCCCACGGCTTAACACTGCCAAAAGCCCACCTGGGCAGTGGGCCAAGCCACGGAAGGAGCCACTCTTCCGAGCCAAGCTCACTCTGCGAAAACTGGGGAACATGGAGAGCTTTCCAGCCTCTTCGACTTGCACTTTGGTGTATGTTTCCCTTCCCCATATTGTATTAATTTTTTTCTTTGGAATCAGGGCAATTCATCATTGAGCTACCACATTAAAGCAAGTGTCAGAAGGAGAGTAATGCCGTCCAGTGTCCCCGTGACAGGACTTTTCCGGCAGCAACAGCATGTCTGGCCGGCGTGGCGACTCATGGCCTTTGGCTAAGACATCCCTCACGGTCTGCTCCATCGGAATCAGACTCCTTCTGGGTCCTGAAACTTCAAAGCAAAATGCTTCCTTTTCACTGTACATCAGAACTTGCCAGGAACCCCTTTAAAGTTCTCTAAAGTCCTGTTCTCAGATTTTTGGCTTTTAAAATACAACAGAGCATAGCATCCTTTTGCTGAAAGGCACACTGGACAAGATAATCTGCCCGGAAGCATCATGGCAGCAATTTATTTGTGTTTTCCTCATTCCTCAGGAATAACACACCAGCTGCCAGGGGGAGGTGAGATCCATGAAGCTGTGCCTCCGGCCTCTCACTGATAGGTCTGGCTGCCACTCTGGGGGGCCAGTGAGAGTCAGACCCAGGTAGCAAACAGGTGTATCTCTAACTCTCTAACCAGAGGAGACACAGCTCTGTCCCACTCCCCTCAGTCCTGAGTTCCAGGCTGACACCTGTGGGAGGGAGCCCCAGATAGGGGAGACAAGAAAGAGCATGCCCTGAGCTTGTGGGGAATAGAATGGTTCATCTCAGCTTTCAGTCACTGCAGGGCCAATTGGAAATTCCCTGCACTGTGATACTAATTAACATTCCCTCCAGTAAGAGACTTAAAACAAAAGAAAAAGAAACAAAAAATACCCCAAAACCTCAAATCCAGAACTTTGAAAGAGATTTAGAATAAAATATTTTTTAAAATGTGCTGTCCTCTGCTATGAGAGACAAAGTAATTGATAACTTTCTTTTTTTACTATGAAAGTCTTCTTACAGAAAATACAAAGGTCTCACACATGACTTCTTCCTATCCCAGTTTGTCTCCTGTCTGCTTGCTAACTAAACTGGGTCTCCCTCTACCCCCTTCAAGAGCCACTAAGCGATCTTCTTCCTCGGGGCCTACCCAGAGGCACCTGTGCTTGTTAGCCAACGACTGCCACTCCACAGCTGTATCCACACCGGAAGAGCTTGCCGCTGGTTCATGCTGTCTTCATGGCAGATTGCACTGTGACAGGGATGTTGACATTGTCTCACTTTCCTCCGATTACACTGCTGAGATAGAATGGAGGCTATCCTTTCCCCAGACCACCAGACAGTGATCTGTAGGGGGCTGCTTTGAAGCCGGAGTCCTCTGTAGTTCAAATCCAGCCCACCTTCTCCTCTAGCCTTTGATTTGAACTTTTGTGTCTTGTTCATTACTACTGTGAGCTCCTGGGCCAAGCCAGGCACTGTGTGCAGGACCCTGCATTACTCAGAAGCTTCTCATCAACTTCCCCAGCGAAACAGCCCTGAGAGTTCGGAGGGGATGGGAGAGACCCAGCCTGGCCTCTGTCCCAGGTCAGAGCAATATCAGAAGCCAGCTGAAGCATCTTCTCGCACACTCAAGGACAGAACTCCTCCAAGCACGCATATAGTCAGAGTTCCCTGGGGAGCATCCTAGAGCACCAGCTCTGGAGGAGGCACCTGAGACCCAGGCTGGTGCCACCGTCTCTGTGCTGGATGAAGAGCCCAGTCGGCATGTGCAAAAAGAGGCGAGCAGAAAATGAAGGCAGAGAGAGGACTCAGAGATCGAGCAAAGTCACAATTTCCTGAGAGCGGCAAGGAAAGCTTCGAGGAGGAAGATGTTAGAAAGCAGCATGAGATGTCCACATGGACTCACACGCGGATGAGCCTTCCATGCGGTGGGGGAGGAGCCCTGCCCTTGAACTATGTTAGATATTCGAGCAATGAGTGTTAGCGGGCACAGGCTGCTTCCTGTTAGCCTGTGTTGCTCCCCATGCTGTGCTGCCATGAGGCTCCTTTACCGTCTCCCGTGACAGCAATGGTGGCAGTGGCTCTACTTTAATCTAAAGCTGAGGTACTTTTCACCAGCATTGGATCTTGTCACTGGTTTGTGGACACTCAGAGCAGGTTACTCACGGCCACATGTCATCCGAGCTGGGAGAACAGGATCTGAGGGGTGCTTCCCACGCTGCTTCTGTGGCTCCGTGCAGGGCCTTGTGGTCCCTCTGCTGTAAACTTCACTTCCTCAGCAGTCTGACCACAGGAAAAGGCGACTCCCCACACGCTAGGGAGCTCCTGCTTCCTAAGAGCAGGCGAGTCATGTCCCGATCCTTTACCTGCTGTCATGCTGGAGTCCAGCCGACCTTGCCTGGAGTTCTTCTCCGGCCCCTTCCTGGGCTTGCTTCCAGCCCTGTGCTGATGAGGCGGCCTGCAGGTCTGCCTCCTCTGACGCTGCCTCTGTGGATTGCTCTGGCAGGTAGCCTGAGCTCTCTGGAAACTCTATTTACCTGTTATTTTGTTTTTAGCAACTCTCATCATTCTGTCTGCTTGGAGCTCCAAGGCCTGGTTCTCCAAATGTCTAGCATGATACGTGGCACAGCTGAGAGGGATTGCAGGGGACAACTCTTTGATGGCACTTAAAGCCATCTGTGTTCCTGTGTTGTCAAAGAGGAGACTCACGAAACAGGAGCTCACTAGGATGCCGGCCCCTGCAGGGCAATAAGTTGTTTTGGGGTGCAGGAGATGGCACCGGTATGGTGTGCCATGGCTTGATGCACTGTCATTTAGGGACTGGGCAAAGTGAGGGTTAGGAACCCTGCTTACTTCCACCGCAACTACAAGTTGTATGTTGCTCTTGCCACTCCTGCCTGAGCTCAGGCAGGAATACATTGGCACCTTTTAGATGGCTTTTCATAGCCTCCAGTAGGACAACATCCTCACCTGACTGTCCCTGGGGACACAGTCCTCACTGCTCAAGCTGTCCAGCCTGATCTTTTCATGAGCAGTGTTGTGAATCTCCAGCCCACTGAAAGTTGTCTAGAATTCATTTTGGAGTTGAAAAGAATGGTCGGCTGGATTACAGCCATTTCTGAAAATGTGGCCAGTGGTACAGACCCTGTGTGTGCCCAGCCTGTGCTGGGCTGGGAGCTCAGGCGCGGAGGGAGGGGGATGGGCAGATCATTGGTGGCCTCTGGCCCTGTGGGGTGGCTTAGGCAATGCTCCCATTTGAGAGTAACAGAATCGGAACTATTCCTGTGGCCTGACTGCAATCATGTGGGCTTGTCGGTATGCAGTGAGCCCAACACTATGCTAGGTGACACTGGCAACTGACACAACAGCCATCACTGCCCGGGCGAGGCTCTAAGTGGCAGGTGTTCACAGGGAGAGAGACAGAACAAACACCGTCAAAACAGCACGTGGAGTCTGAGTGAAGTATACCAGGACATGTGATGAGTCCAGGTGGGGGCGGAGGGGACACAGCCAAGGACCAGGCATGCTCAAAAAACACAAGGGAACATGCCCACAATGTGGAAGGTGTAGGTCCTGGGGGAGAGTTTAGCTGGCTGGGGGCAAACTCAATACTGTAGCAGATAGGGTCAGAAAGACCCAGGCTGTTTCGCCACAGGACTTTGAATCTTCCCTCCCTAACTTTTAAATTTCACTGTCATCCCACAGTCAGAAAAGGGAGTGCTCTGCAGAGCTAGTGCTGATGGAGAGGCCCAGGGTAGAGACAGTGGGAACTACCCCAGCCTGCAGGAAGGCCAGCAGGGAGCCGCACTGCCCCTGGAGGGAAAGCTCACTAGCTCACCTGCTCACTCACTTGCTGGGCAGGAGACAGGCAGAACAGGCAGACGCCTCCTGCCTGGAGATGGGTCTGCTCCTTTTCCCAGCCAGCCACACACACTGCCACCAAATGAGGTATAAGGGGACTGATTTTGGCAAAGTGTCACTTTGGTCTGGTTGTTCTTCTGTCAAACCTCACGCCCTCCCACTGCTGCTGGAGAAGCCTGGGCTCCCGAGCTGGCTGAGGGTCTGCCAAGGGGCATGCATGCCTTCTTAAAGCAGCACTTTTCCAGAGACCTCACCCAGAAACCAGGAGGCAAAACCAGTCCCAGGAAAGTTGCTTCTCAGGCCCAACTCACTCCTCCACTCTTCCATCCACCTGCCTCGTCCCAGAAAACCCCAGGCCCTACAGGGCGGAGGGGGAACCCATGTCCACACCAGGGGAGCTTCAATCCAGCTTTCTCCTGTTGCTCTTTGTGCTGGTCCCAGACATCACAGCTCATGAATTTCACAGGCCTCACAGCTCTTCCACCATCACTGCACTCCCAGGTGGGAGTTGGTACTTCCCCACTTTACAGACCAAGAACCTGAGCAAGGACAGGGTACACAGCATGTTCAAGGTCACCCAGCTGGAAGAAGCAAGGCAATTTGACTCAACCCCTCCCACTCTTCACAGAGCCTCCTCATGGGCTCCTTAGATGCATAAGTGTAGACTGGTTAATGCATTCACTAGAATGATGCCTGAGAGAATACAGGTAATAGAAGAGAAGTTTCACTTAGTCACTCAACAAATATGTGTGGACCTCACATATTGAGCTCACGTGGACCAGTGTGAGGCAGAATGATAGTGCCACTGGGGGAGAATTCCAGAAAGGGAGTGAGCTTGGAAAGATGAACGTGACTTTGGCAGGTGGACTGCTGTGCTTCAGGTGCGAGGTTGAACCAAATCAACCAGCGGAATTCTCCAGAAGGAGATGGGAACTCTGGCTGTGTTCTTGTAGGGAGACAGCTATGGGAGAAGGAACCTGGGCAGAACATGAATGATGTTGACAGCTGAAGACAGGAGACCAAGCCCAGATTAATAGGGGAAAGTTAAGTTCATCAGAGCCAAGAGCCAAGTGCGGGAGAAGACAGGCACTCTTCCAGGGAGAAGCAGCTCCAGGATCGAAGACCCCAGGGACTAGAGAGGGTCAGAGACAAGCACTAGTGTGCTTAGGGCCTCAAGGAGAACAGCAGGGCACACAGGAGCTTCGCCTCTGTTGTCCTCAGGGAAGGGTGTGTGACTGTGAAAAGCACTATTTCCGTAACAGAGTGAAGATAAAGGACAGATCAGAGGGGATTCAGGAAGGAAATGGATGAGAAAGAGACACGTTAAATACAAGAATCTGGCCTGAAAAGAGAGAAACAGCAGCTAGTTAAGGGCTACAATATGGAACAAAATCAGTTACTGATTATGTGATCTAGCTCAAACAGAAATATATTTAAATATGGCAGTCCTTGGATTTAAAATAGAACTATTTAAAGCTAAGCCAACTAAAATGGGATGACAGAATTGACCTACACCCCTCCCGGGAGATCTTAACCCATATGGATGGGGTCTCTGCTCTCTGTTTCCTGTTTGACATGGTTTAGCTCAGCAGATTCTTTCTTCTTTTTATAACTAAAATTTTTAATATAAAAAGAAACAATCTTAGTTAATCCCCCAAATGTATTCTTCCTTGGGGAAACATTTACATTCTTATGACCCCAAATGCTAAGCCAATAAAAGCAGCAGCACCAGCCATTTTTCATTGTTATCTGCAAAAAAGCAAGAGAGAATAAAAGCCCCAAAGAATTTCAAAGTTTTGGGGAGAGAAAAATGAGTTTTTTGTCTTTGTATTTTTATCTTATCTGCCACCATAATTTTGATAGGGAACAGGCTTGGCAAGAAGACTAGAGTCCATAAAGCCAAGAAGCTGATACCCCAGGGCCCTAGAAGAAAGACTGTCACGTACAGGTCATCTAGTACTGGGAATTACAGGAATGGGTGCTACTTGTTGAAAGAAATTTCCACACTTGCACAAGGATGTGTTAGTGTGGGACTCATGAAAATAGAGGGACTGCGGAATATTCACTGCCTACACTCCTTTCATCCAGTTTAAGCAGAGGGTAAGGTAGAAAATAAGTCAAATATGATGGAATAAAGAAAGTCTCAGGTCACAGTGAGGTCATTTTGACTTGAAAAAAAGAGGAAATGGAGAAAAGATAAGGATCACATGAGTGCCTGCTGGCTCTTTGTGTTAATAAAACAAAAGGAATGATTTTGGCTCCCCTGGGAAGACCTTAATTTGAAAATAGGAAAGAATTTCAGACCAACTGGTTTGTAAAGCATGGCTGTGTTGCTAAGGGCATGAGGATCACCCAGCTTCGATCTTACCTTCTCCTATGTGAAACTGAAGGAGTTATTTAACCTCCCTGTGCCTTGATGTCTTCAAAAGTAGGAATTTAGTAGTTTCCATCTGTCGCAAGGGTTTCATGGCTTGTGTCGCATGTGCAGGAGAATCATAGTAGTAAAAATATAATAAATGCTCCACAAAAGTTACTTGTTGATAGATTCAACAGGCTAAATAGAGGAGGAATCACGTTGGAGATACCCAGAGAAAATCAACTAAAACACAGAAGATGTTGCAGCCTGGCAGCATTTTTGGCTGGCACAGACCAGGGCCAGTGATCAGGAAGCCATTCCTTTCCCAGTGGCATATCAGCTTATTCTCTGGCCACAAGACAATAACAAGCAACCTCTAACTGTTGGGACCCAGCAATATTGGACTCCCGGGCCCAGCTCAGAGAGATGAGCCTCAGACATGCAGGGGCATGCTGAGAGGGTGTGAGCCCGGAAACTCCCAGGGGAAAACACACCACTGAGCCAGTGTGGGACGTCTGTGCCCCGCAGTCGCTGTTAGAATCTGCAGATAGGGGGCCGGGGAGTTAGCTCAGTGGTTCCGGCGCCTGTCTTGCAAGTGCAAGGGCCCGGGTTCGATCCCCTATAACCACATAACAATACTGGGTGTGGAGACTCACGCCCAACAGCAACCAGTACCACATACCACAGTGCCAGGTGTGGTAGCTCACTCCTGTCATCCCAGCACTTGGGAGGCAGAGGCAGGAGGACTGCTGTGATTTGAGTTGGAGGCTGAACTCAGGGCCAACCTGAACCACAAAGCAAGACCCTGTCTCAAAAAACCTTAAAAAAAAGGAATCTGCAGATAGCGCGGAGAAGTGCCATGGAACAGAGGAAGAAATACTCCCCCCTACATAAGCGAGGAGAGAGACACACCAGTGGGGTGGACAGAGGAGGCTGTCAAGGGCTTGGAGAGTCACTGAATGGGGGACCCATGCTCTGTCTGTCTCAGGGCTCCCAGTGTTAAAATTCCTCAGCAACTGGGTGTGTGACAGACACAGAGTGAGGAGACATGGGTGGGCCATCAAGGAGTGTCCAGAATGTAGGTGGCTGAAGCATAGCCCCAACCCCACAACCAGAGGCCACAATCAAACCGCAAGTCTATGGAGCTGAAAGATCAGAGCTGGACCCTGCTCTGCCCCCATCGGCTTGTTGGGATCACCCCACACCTGGCACTAATGCTGTTGCGCATTTGCTGGGGTTCTCATCACAGATCTAGGCTCTGAGTTAGACACTATCACAGCACTAAACACCAGAGGGCAGCCCCAGACATGTGCTTGTCGAGAGCAGAGTGGACATTCGGAAGGAGGACCCAACACAGAGGTTGCTTTTACTATTACTTTAGTTAAGGCACAAGGTCATAACACACAATATTACAACACACTGTTCACACCGAAGAGGGGGAGTCCTACCGAATCCGAGAGCCCCAAGTTCGCACCACTGGATTTCCAAAGTCCAGGTCCGGTTTGGTGTCAGGAACCGACATGAGGAGTCAGACATCTGGCGGTGGTCTGGCAAAGCCTCCAGCTGGAGTCCTACAGCGTGGCCACGAAGTCGCGAGGCAGAGTCTCCAGAAGGGAACCAGCCAGTCTGACGTCCCGTTAGACAGCACCAAGAGTAGCCCAGTCAGCTGGCCTTGAGGAGCGTACGGCCTGGCAGAGCCTGGCATCCTGTAGCTGACACTGAGAGTAGCCCAGCCGGTCAGCTTGGAGCACCTGGCCATCGACTGCTGAAAGTGGTCCTCTTTTACGTGCTCGAAGAGCCTGACTTCTGACGTAGTTTCTCCGGGTGTTCCTCTTCTGAGAAGGTCCTCTTCTCCGGGTCTTCTTCTGATAAGGAGTGGTGCTTATCAATAGATGCAGACCCTGACACTAAGTCTTACAATCTAACTGTCAAGCACTTATGGCATCTAACATTCAGCATTTACTTATGGCATTTAACATTTCTATTTTCCACAATATTATGTATATTTATTTCTTTTAATGATATTTTTCTGTGTCAGGGAGTATAATGTAGGGAACACATTTACCTGTACTCTCCACAGTGCTCAGAGAAGTTTCTCCTACGTTTTGGTTGTTTAGGGTTTTACTTTTACCTTTTATTCTCTTGATTGTCTTTTTAATATTTTGTGTGAGTGAACATTATTTTTTGTTTTTCTGATTTACTTTAATCTTCTTTTACTTCTTCCTTTATTCTTTTCTCCTGTCTTCTTCAGTTTCCCAAAGCTTGAGTGACCTTCTTTTGTCCTTCAGTCTGGCTTCTAATATCTTTTTCTTCATTTACTTCTCTATTTTTCCCCTTTCTCTCTTTTAAGCCCACTCACAGAATAAAATCACTCTATAAGGGAAAGTTCAGTGTATACAAGCCCTTGGTTTGTGAGAAGTGTTATATAACTATAGATTTTACTCCTATGGTTAAAGACACCAAATTAGTTATATAGTTTGTTAATTTCTGGGCTATATTATTCTTATTAGCTGTACTACTTTAGCACTTCAGTGTTATTGTGATTAGTTCTTTTTTCTATGCCAACACTGCTTAGGTCTCAGGCCCTAAACATTGCCAAATTTCAGTACCAGAGAACTGGGTGCTGAACCAAACAGACAGCAGCTACTCATCCATAATAAACTGGAAATGTAGGATCTCAGGATGCGCTCAAAGTCAAGAGCCACTATAGCTAGAAGACATCTCTGAAGAATAGTAATTTCCCAGAGAGGCCTTGACACTAGTGATAAAGCTGTCTACCATAAGCAATTCAGAAGCACCAACACCAAAACCAATTTTTATAAAAACAGAAAATACACCCAAAGTCAGTCCTAGAAGTAAGCACTACTGATATCAAAACCAGAGACGGATCCAACCGAAAAGAGAACTACAGGCCAGTCTCCCTAGTGAATAAATTACAAAAATCCTGAATAATACAGTGGCACAAACAATGCAGCAAATCAGCAAGAAGATTATACACCATGAATAAGTGGGATTCATCCCAGGGAAGTATGAATGGTCTAGCACATAGAAATCAATAAGTGTAATAAATCTTATCTACAGAACCAAGGACAAAAACTACATAATCATCTCAATAAATGCAGCAAAAGTATTTGACAAAGTCCAACATCCATGCATGATAAAAATCCTACAGAAAACTGAAATATATGGGCTTTATTTCAATCTGATGAAAATCATCTATGACAAACCAATAGCCAACATTCCACTAAATGATAAAAAATTGAGAACCTTCACTCTGAAATGAGGAATAAGTCCTGGTCCACTGTCACCACTTCTGTTCAGTATAGTTCTGGGAACATTAGCACAGCAATTAGATGAGAAAAGGAAGTAAAAGGAATAAGGACAGGAAAGAAGATGCTAAATTATCATTTGCGGTTGACATAATGCTTTACATAGAAGACCTCCAAATTCCACTGAAAGACTTGAAGATTTAACAACCAAATTCGGCAGCAAACCTGGATACAAAGGCAACACTTGAAACTTACTTACTAGTCCTATGTGAACAGGAAGCGTCACCCAGGGCCTCACATAATGAGGGCACTGATCTCATCAGTGGTTCAATCCATTGAGTTCAGCCCTGAATGCGTTGCTGGATGAAGTAAGTCATTGGAGTATAACCTAGAAGACTGTTATCTTGCCTCTATGCTTGTCTCCACAGTCTGGTTCTTTCCAAGCCTGCATCCTGGCTACCACACGCGAGCAGTACAGCCAGGCCCTTTCACCAGGATGCTTCTGCTTGAGAATGATTTGACCACAGACTGAAATTTCTGAAACTATCAGCCAAAACAGACCTTCCCTCTTTTAAGATGTGTATGACAGGTATTTGTTACCAGCAATGAAAACCTGACCGATACATTTATCATCACTGTCATCATGCTGTGACCATCCTTACCAAACCAAGCAAGCCATCATCTCAGTCCACAGCATCAGGAGGGTAGGAAATGGAACATGTTTTTCTAAAACTGAATTCAAAATCTATTTTGATTCTCCTCCAGGAGTAAAAATTATCTTTGTCAATTCAAATTCACTTCCTTTGCTTGTTTTGGACCACGACTGATTTCGATAGGCGAAAATACGAATGGGGTGGAAAGTGAGGACACTGGGATAGGTCTGGGTCTGAGGACCTCACAAGTTCATGCCAACTTCCCTAGCAAGTGGAACGTGAGTCTCAGAACTCAGTCTGCACGTTGCTCCATTCTCAAAGCCTCCTTATGCCAGCTGTTTTCATTTCTTTCTTGGGCACGGATGGTCGTGAGGATCCTGGCTTGGAGCTGCCAGGACACTGGACCCCAGTCATCTGTTTGGGGATTTTCTAGCTTCCCAAGAGCTCAACTATGTAGAATGAGGAGCCCACATCTGACTGATCCCTCAGCACTTTTACCTCCTTCTTTGGCCAAAGAAAACAGAGAATGGTCCATCCTTTCCTTGAGACTTAAACACTATCTATGCTCCTTATTTCTTTCCCTACTCTCCTACTCTTGTGGGTCACAAGGACACATGAGGGGCCAGAGTCTCATATCACAACACTGTCCCACTGCACCTCAGATGTTTCCCACTTTTGCTGCCAGTCAGAGCCTCCCACTGTGGTGTTCCTGCTGCTTCTCTTCAATAATTTCTTGCTGCCTGCCCAACAGGGCCATAGGAAGTTCCTGCAAAGAGTGTGTGGTTCCCACTTATGGTCCCATAGGGCTCGCAGAGCCAGCCACCTCCTTTCTGTAGGCAAACAAGTACAGCATCATGCTGCCATGAATCCAAATGGCTTAGGTGAAAAAAAAAAAAAAAGAAAGTGAAATTGAGTCATATAGACAATAAGGGTAGGAAAACAAGATGGATTAGGAAGAATTCAGTCCTTTTGCCAGAGATTTGTATGTGTCCAGGATAGTCACAAAGGTGCCACATGTCTGGTCACCAAGGCAAAAGGAGTTACAGTCTCAGAGCACTGAGTGGAGCATTCACCATGGTCTACAGGAGATGTCCTGTGGAATGTGGGGAAATTAGCCACCACTACATCTTCAGGAAAGTGGGACAGTGAGCCTCCCAGGGTTGCCATCTACATCACCCTGGCTATGGGCTGAGGGTGTCCTGAGAGAGAAACTCCATAAGGGAAGAGAGACCACGTAGAAAGTGGGCTAGGAGGGGAAGACAGAAGACAAGAAAGGCACAGCATGATTTATGCATGTGTGAAATGTCATATTTTAGTGTGTATGATTCATGTAATTGAATAATTTTAAAAATAACATGCTTTGGTATAAATTATGGAATGATATTAGCATCCCAAGCCTTCTACACATCCATGCATCCATGTTAGCAGAAATAGAAGCAATGGTCATAGTTTTCCTGGAGGCAATCCAGGTGGTTTTGAATTCCCAGATATAATGTATTTTAAAACTATATATAGTGGATCCTGAGTAACGACTGGCTTGACTTATGAAAAATTTGGGTTACAACCAGAATTTCTGTTTCAACTTACAAACAAAGTCTGTAATTATGACTCAAATGCCAGCCGCTTGTGCTTCCAGATGATTTCAGGTACAGACACAATCCTTAATGGAGTTCTAGAAGGAACATTACAACATCCTTTCCTGTGTGTGGTGAACTGTAAAATCTTGAGCCCGTGTGTCTCTAAGGACAGAAAGATCTGCCTGGAAGAAAGTATGGCCTAAAATTAGACAGCAGAGAAACTGTGAAGACAGATGATCAACTTGAGTTACAACCAAAAAGGAAAACACTACGCATTTCTCAGGGAGTCAGTCTTTCCCACATTTTTGTTCAGAAACAGAACTGTAAGAACTAGTAAGTTCAAGTCATGGCAACCATATACAGTACCCAGTCTCCTAGGACTGAGGACTTTCCCAGCATATGGAAACATCAGCAAGAAACCCAGGACACTTCAAAACTGCTGTCATTCTGTTCAGGGTGACACTTCCTACCTGGTAACCAGATCAAGGCTCTTCTGTGTGGCTGGTTAAGCATGAAATGTTAAAAGCCAGACGCACTGATAGGAAGTTGGTTCCAAGAACTGAACCAAAAAGCCAGACAGGAAGTGGGGAATGAGCAGATCCATGAAAGTCCAGATTGAGGGAGCTATGTGGGGGTCTGGTTTCTCTCTGGAAGCATCTTCTCCCCCGTAATCCACAGGATGAGGCCCCACAATGCACCCAACCTCTGACTGAAGAGGAGCACTCAGGGGGTGTCCTTGCCTCCTCCAGCTCCTTGTGTTTGATTTCCCTCCATCGGTCTTTGAGGAGCTCCTCACCTTTGCCATTCTGCCCTTAATTCTACTACCAGTCAGGTAGCTCTTAATGCTGCCCTTAATTATACCTCCAGGCTGAGCTGGGCTCCAGTAGCTGAGCCCCTGAGAGAGAGAAGTGGAGCCCTTTCTAGGGGTGCTCTCTGCATCTGGACACTGAGCATCCTACTGCTATTCTGGGAAGTTTCCTCAGTGGATTTCCTCATCCCTATGAACGACTGTGCCCATGATTTGGGGATGTTGCTTTCCAAACATTCTCACCACTTCCTACTTCTCAGGGCCTCAGAACACAGGTTCTGGATCTTGTACTGGAATATCAGGTGAGGAGGAAAGTGCAGCACTAATGCACATGTTAATATGCATGTTCTTGGCATTGGCTGAGGTCCTTAACCTACTTCACAATGAAAAGAAAGAGTGCTTTGCTAGGAGGACAATAGACACTGGAATTTCCAACACTCATTTAAATCTTTGTAGAATGGAAGCAAAGAAGTTATTCTTCTCCAAAATGAATAAATCTATAACAGTTCTTTGCAGATGTTAAGTAAAAATTATCTTTGAGAGCCAAAACTAACATATCTTACATAAAAGTGAGTTACCCTCAAAGAAACAGAGAACAGTATCCAGTCAACAAGGACTTATCTTCAACCTTCACAGAACTAGATGAATTCACCTTTAAGTTTTACCTTTTAACTCTGAGGTCAGTTTGACACTAGTAAGATCTGTGGTTTTGACACAGCTGTCACTAAAGCCCAGGGATAGGCTCATTTTCCATCTCTCTGATATTAATCTTTGACCCCAAATATCTTTTTTAACAAAAGCACTTTATGTACCTCACTCCTAGCAGATGCTGAGAGGCAGCTTAGATGCCTACAGAATAAGGTGTGACTGAATTTTTATGCTACACCGAAGGGCCTATTCATGTACTGCCTGGGGCCATTCTCTCCTAAAAACTAACTTCTGTTAGTGTGCTCAGAGGTTAGCTTGTCAGATGTTCAGAGATGAATAGACATATCTCTTTCTGATTTTTAAGAGATATTTTTTCTTTATAATTGTTCAAGTACATAACTACTTAATGTTAGTAATATTTTCCATTTGATCTGGAATTCAAATGTGCTTATTATGTGAGTTAAATCTCATGCACCCAGGTAGGTTAGGTTACCACAAGGTGATTGGCACTGGAGGGAAGACTGTATATTATTTATGTTCTACTTAGAACCCAGGCAAGACTTCTCAGCCTCAGTTTCTCAGCCTATGCTCTCTTATCTGTAATGAGGAGACAATCTTATCTACCTGACCATCTGGGTATGGTTAAAATGCAACATTAGTAGAGTGTAGCCATAGCAAGCTAAGTAAAAAAGAAGTTCATCCTATTAAGTGGGAAATATTATGATAAAGTAGCATTTGCATCATTACATTAATACAGTATGAAACTCCAAGATTTGTAATCAAATTTCATGTTCTTAAATTACTCTGAAAGTATCAGAGAGGCCAAATAACAAATAATTTACCATGGTGTAGAGGTAATGGTAAAAACAAGTTTCCATTATTGATACTGGTTGGTGGCCTGCTTCTCATATATTTAGGTCTGTTGGTTTTATTATTAAAACACTCCCTGAGAACAATGAACCTTTATATCTATAGTAGACGTGTGGGTGGAAACCTCCCAGTAATACTGGATGAGCTGAATGTTGCTTGGGTGCCATTGGTAGCTTTTTTTCCATTCAAATCTTTACCAAACATATATAAAAGAGTTGAATTTAATGGGACTGGGACTTATTTTCATGCGAGTTAAAAGCACCAAACATTCCATAATCTCCAACTCCACTTTTCCCCCTTCCTCCTTGTAAATAAAATTCTCTCCTAGAATGGCTTCATTTACTGCCCAGGGAGAGTAGGCTCTTAGAAAAATTAGATTTGATTCCGGGGACTTTCCCAGACATGGCAGCCTTGCCAGAGGAGGCTTAAGCACTGAGGGCCTTAAGTACCAGCCACAGATTCTTGACCCCAGAAATCTCTTGGACTCTAGAAGCTCTTTATGTTCACGTGCCCCAGCACCACCTTCACAGCCTCATGTCATTTTAATGTGAGTTTGTGGGTAATAGTTCCTCCCAACGACCCCGAGTGTGTTCAGCTCATTGATTTCCACTTTCTCTTGCTCCAGCTGAGATAATGAAGAATTCAGGAATTATAACACATTAGAGAAATCCATGAAGGTCTTAGTAGGGACAAAATTTCTCATTTTATAGATAAAGGCATTCCCGTGTAAGAGAGATAAAATTTATTACTCATAATTACTCGTGGTCAAATTAGTACTCATAGTATCAGAGGACAGAGCTGAAATCAACAACTGGAAGCCACGTGGAGGTAAATTACTAACACAATATTAGGGAAAACACTCAGTCTAGTACTAGAACAAGCTGCCTTGTAAGGAATGCAAGCAGAGGTGCTTGACAGTTATGGAGAGGGTACCTTGCTTTGCATAGGTAACTCTCTGACCCTGCAAAGCCCATCAGCCAGAAACAGGAAGATTCTGAGTTCATCAGTGAGCTCTCTCAGATCTTGCCTTCCCCTTTGGTTTTTGTAGAAAGCCTGAAGGAAAAATGTTTCACATTCTGAAGATACCATTGTTCCACCCAGGTGAAAGGTAACATGACAGATCTCAGCCAGACCCTGGGTCTGCTTGCCGCCCCTCTGGACAAAAGCACAAGCCAAAAAAGCGTGAGGGTCATGCTCTCTGGCTTCTCCAGAGCCCCTTGCTCTTATTTTTCTTTCTTCTCTTAGAAAAAAGGCAATTGTTGAGTTTGTCACATCCTTCTTAAGAACTTAGAGAGATTAAAACAGATGTCCAATGAGTCTTTGTTAAAAGGATGAATGAACGCATTTGAAAAGCAAAAGAAGAAAGAGGAAATTGAAGTATCTCAGCCAGTTGAGGCTCCTCTGTAAAGTAGGGATGAGGTTAGTAAGGGCCTCTCAGCCTCAGGCTGAGCGGAGGGCTGAGCAGAGACTGCATGTTGCACTCCTGGCCAGCTCCCTGCCCCGCTGTCATTACAATGGTGCCTACTGCTATTAGCTTGGACATTGTGATCTGAGAGGTCAGAGCACTTAGGAGTTGTCTGGGCTTAGAGCAGGTCATCTGCGCTTCCTCTTCTCACAGCACATCGTGTCGCCTGGGGTGGGACTTCTGCTCCATTACCCCCATGTTACTGCGCACCACATCCTAACCCATCTTTGGGACTGAAAAACTGTTTCACATCGGTGTAACAAGGGAAAGGCAAGACTTCTGGTGGCGAAAGGAGGCTTGATTTGGTTCAGAAGGTTGGGTTTCCAAGAACAGTGTTCCTTGCTTTGGTAATTATAAACCTCTCTGTAATATTGAAGATGCTAAAATTACAGATGTAGATGGGCCCAGGACGTTGAAGGAGATGAGAGCATTGTGAGATTTCATACAGTTTTCCCACAGTATCGGTGGTACATTCATTCCAGGACCCTGATTAGACACCCAAATCTGCTGATGCTTGAATTCTTTCTATATAAACTGGTGCAGTATTTGCATTTAACCTAAGCACATTCTCCTTTATACTTTAATTTTTCCCTACATTACTTATAATACTAAACATAATTTAAATGTTGTTGTTTTGCATAGGTGACTCTAAGACCTTGGAAAACCCATCAGGCAGGAATAGGAAGATTCTGAGTTCATAATGAGCTCTCTCAGATCTGAGAATTCCACATCATTCTCACTATATCCCTTAGAGAATAATGCAAAAAGAAATGCTGTATATACAGTCTTTCCTGAACAGCTTCAATCCATCACTGTCTGAACCAACAGACACAAGGGGCCACAGGTTTGGTGAGCATCTACTGCACACGTGTGGAAGAACGAGTCCACGATCTCTGCTTTCAAACCTGTGTGGAAAGACTGGGAAAACCCAAATGTATCATATTGATTTTTTATGATTTGTTTATTTGTGAAATCAGGGATCAAAATCAGGACCTTGTGATTGTGAGGCAGACACCAGAACGACTGGGCTAAATCCTCAGTCCCCACATGTTGTTTTAGGTCTTGTCAGGTCCAGCGGTGTGCCTGCCAATCACTCTGGGTGGGGCGGGCCTGCTCTTGTAAGCCCAAATGAGGAGCAGCCAGGATCAACCCGGGGAAGTCAGGGCATCTTTCTTTCCCTGTGAGAAATGTGTATTTTGAATGCAAGATCTCTGTGGGGAAAGGTAAATTTATTACAAGACATAGGGACTGAAAAATGGAGAAAGTTTATCCACATAGAGAAGTTCACTTAACACTAAAAATGTCAGTCCCCCAAATCATGCCTAACCGCCATCTAACATTCTGTTAACACAATCTGGGTTAAGATTTCTTCTTTTTTCTAAAAATTCTAGTTAAAGTTCCCTGCTAGGTGGGTGGCCAAGGCAGTGATTAAGAGCAGTGCAGAGTCAGATAATTTATTATCATTTTATTAAAAAGCACCAGTGCTCAAAGGGATTCTATTATTTTTCAGTAGCTGCAAATGATCCAGTTGCTAAGTGACGAGAGGGGATAGTTATCCAGACCTCTAATTACCCGTGTAGCCAAAGGCCAGGTGAATCAAACTCTAAGATTATCTAGTCACACCACTGGCTGAGGCTCATAGGAAACCCTTGAAGAGAACCGCAGGACATCACTACCCACTCTATTAGCAAGTTGTGCACTAAGCCCTTTTTGAATGAGCAAGCAACAATAGGTTCTCCAAACAGCTTTCTGATACCTCCATCCCCTGGGACAGAACCAGAAGGGGAAATTGATCTCCAGCACCATGAGTACTTCGTAGTTCTTCCCTTATAAATTCAAGATGGTGCATGGCACAGTCATTCCTAGAAGAGACCTCGAGAAAGGTAAGTCATGTTCTTCCCACACTTAAAGTACAGAAAATTGAAGCATAAATAAAAGTAATTTATTTATTGTCAGATTATGCTGTATATTAAGTCACAGTTCAGGCAGTTGTGCATAGTTACATATTTATTACGTACACAGAGTCACAACAGAACTGTCTTTTTGTTCATCTGAATTTTTCAACTGCCTCTTAAAAATAACTTCTCCAAGCTGGGCATGGTGGCAAAGTGTAATCCCAGCACTTGGGAGAATGAGACAGAAGGATTGCTGTGAGTTTGAGGCCAGCCTCAACTACACAGCAAGACTCTGTCTCAAAATTTTTTTTTCAGTGTTTCTCCTTTGATGGAAATAGAACATTTATTCTAAATTCCATGGTGAAATTCATTGTGATTTGTGATAAACTTCTAACTGTTATTCATCTAAAACAATTGCCATTCAAGATTCATTTTTATAGTTATTACAGTAAATGAGTTACACTTGTATTGGATCACAAGTCTCAGTATAAGAATATAAGATACTTAAAACAAAAAGAGAAC
This sequence comes from Petromus typicus, assembly GCA_004026965.1. Classification (NCBI taxonomy): domain Eukaryota; kingdom Metazoa; phylum Chordata; class Mammalia; order Rodentia; family Petromuridae; genus Petromus; species Petromus typicus. The sequence continues at coordinate 15,369 of PVIR01007566.1, read as the reverse complement.
AAAAATGGAAAGTAAGAGAGCATTAAAATATGCAAAGGAAGTATAAACAACAATGCGAAAGGCAAGAGCACTCCTTGAAATATTATATCTATCAAGAGAATATTTGAGGAAAAACATTTTAAAGGCAAAGAACAATATGATATATTAAGTATTACAACAGAGAAAAAGGTAAAATAAATGTGGAAGCTTAGCAAAGCTGCTGTGGAAGAGTTCATAGTTTAAGTCAGTAACATTCCTGTATACCTGTAATGATCATCTAGAAAACATAAGAAAAGAAGCTACTACACACAACCATAAAAACATTAGGAAGTGTCAGGGTTTAGCTTTTCAAAGACCATGCAAGATCTCTGTGGGGAAAGCTAAACTTTATTACAAGATATAAAGGACTAAATAAGTGGAGAAATGGTATAACTACATAGGAAAGTTTGCTTAACATTCTTATAGTGTCAGTCCCCCAAACCATGCCTAACTGCCATCTGACATTCTTGTTTCCATTTTGACAGATCTTGAGTGTGATGCTGGCCATTGGTAAGACAAGACATCACACTTTATGTACAACTTTAGAAACTGCTTGTCATCAGACAGAATCATGTGCAGGATGCTCTCATGAGTATCTTAACAAGGAACTGTTAATTAAGTAAATGGTGATAGACTAGACATGTGACACCCCTAGGATGAAGACTTATTTGGGATCCGCTTGTGACTATAGGTCACTACCAATCTGGAGATGTGACAACAAAATACCGCTGCTGACAAAAATATTAACTATAAATGATGCAAAAAACTTCATTTGGGACCAGAAGAACATCTGGAGGCCATTAAGCTGGAGAAATTTCCCTCTAAATCTTCATTGCCAAAGTTTGAACCAACCACCCAGAAACTGTGGCCCTCACGCTAACTCAGTGTTTACATTTCATTAAAAATTATTTCCAGGATTTATGTCGTGTTCTGTGGGGCCAGGTTCCCATGCTGACAGCACTGCTTTCGCTGAGCATGTCCCAGTGCCCAGGGGGGGTCCACCCCTCTCGGCTGGAAAGCAAGGCTCCTTGGAGAGGAACCCAGCTCCCTTCCATACTCACATGTCCATCACAGAACTGTGGGCCGCCAACCTGACAGCGATGTGAGGAAGACAATCTGGATGGGTGGGCTGCACTCAGCGGCACAGCACTTGCCTGTCACATGTGGGGCCCTAGGTTCCATCCCAAGCACCACAGAAAAGAAAAATGAAAGAAAGAGAAGAAAAGAAAACATTAGGACATAGGACCCAGCAACAGAAATATCAAAATAAAAAATTACTATGCAGGATTTACTCTTCAATAGCTAATAGATCTGTAGTATGTCACAAAAGTGACCCATGGAAGCTTACATAATTTCACTGTGTATAGTTTCTCCTTCTCACTATAACAAATCATCATGAACTTCAGGGGTGAAGGTAATGCAGACATTAACTTTTAGTTCTCCAAGTTCCAGTCCAACCAGGTCTCAGTAGGCTGATATCAGGTATCTCCAGAGCTGCCTCCCACCTGCAGCCTTGGGGAAGACTTGATTCTTTGTCTTCCTCACCTGTGGAGGCTGCCCAGGCCCCTGCATATGGCGCCTTCCTCCATCTCAAGGCCAGGAGAACCTTTCGTCTGTGATCACATTTCCCTCCAACCATGCATGGCAAATTACTCTACTGAAAGACCTATGGGATTTGTTTGAAATCTCTATTAGTACAGGATAACTCCCCTATATCAAGACCCTTAAGAAAGTCCGCATAGTCCCTTAGAAGGTGATAGTCATGGGTTCTAAGGTTCAGGACAAGAACATCTTTGTGGAACCATATTCTGCCTGTCAAAAGCCATTTCCAGTGCTACTGTGGAGTGTGAATAAGGAGGATCAAGTTCGAGTTGCTCAGGAAATTTAGTAAGACTTTGTCTTGAAAATATCTAAAAGTGGCTAGAGATGGAGCTCAGTGGAAGGAAAGAAAGAAAGAAGGAAGGAGAGAGAGAGAGAGAGAGAGAGGGAGGAAGAAGGAAGAAAGGGAAAAGGAGAGAGAAAGGATGGAGAGAAGGAAAGGAGGGAGTGAGGGAAGGAGGAGAGGGAAAGGAAAGAAGAAAGAATCTATTTCCTAAATCAAAATAGTAAAAAGATTTGAAACTCAAAGTTCATTAATAACTTCTCTCACTGCCATTCCTTCTAGCACTGAATTTTCCTTAGAAAACATGACAGAAATTTTCAATGCATAAAGCCTTAAATACAGAAATATTTGAGCAAAATCTCATATCCAGAGTGAGCCTCTTGGCTGAAAGATTTCCTATCCCCAACATGATTGTTGCACTTTTACTGGAAAACAAGAAATCTATTCAGCTCCACGTATTTTACTAGACATTAAATAATGGCTCTTTGGAAACAATACGATGCTGGCAGAAAGAATAAGCTCATTTTTCAGAACGTGTGGGACGGACGCGATTGGTAGAATTAGTGCTGTGCGGCCTTCCCTTAAACTCCCTCACGGTGGGTACAGACGCCAGGGCAGAGGGCTACCCAGCTGCAGCAGGAGCCCCAGCACCAGCCTCCTCCTCAGGACCAGAGAGCCGGCCTGTGCCTGGGAAGTCCCCAGCCAAAGCCAGGGCGGCCATGATGGAGGCACCAACTGCTTTCCAGACTCTCCACATTCTGGCTGCTCCTCAGCAAAGGACATTTCTTCCACTTCGGGAAGCACAACTTTGCTTGTGGTTTTTCACTGTTTCACAACTAGGAGCCCACCTCAAGTTATAATCTGGATCCCGGTTCAAATTAGGATACGTAGCATCAACAAATGTCCAAAATAACTGGGGCTCCCTGCTGCCCTAGGAACGCGGCTCTCCCTGGCTTCCGTGGTCACTGGTTCTTTCCCTCTTTAAACCAGAGTTTGTTCGGGAGGCTGGACAGTATTGAGGTCTACTACATGTGACACTGTGTGCTTTTCTGCAACACGATAACTTAGTAAAGTCCCAGTTGACTCAGTATCTCTATGCTGCAGAGCCTGTGGTAAGAGTATGAAGGGCGCTGCTGAACTTCACTGGACAGAGGATGGGCTCCGTTGACCACCTATTTTCAAGTGCTGCAAGAAAAACTCGCCCAGCTCCACACAGCTGCCAAGCACTGGGCTGAGGAGCAGAGAGGAGCCTAGTGTTGCTACTCAGCAACAGGTATAAAAGGGAGCCCCCAAACAGTCACCAGAATAAAAAATAAATAAGTAACAAAATTACTTTTAAAATCAGAATTAATAAATCTTACATATTGTGGAAAATATAAAGATTTGACCTTGTAGGACACAGAGATGCCTACCAGATCCTAGTTTCGGCCCCATGGAAGACTCCATGTGCCCTGGCTGAGACCTAAACTCATGACGGTGAAACCGTGCTCTTACCCACTGCCTGTGGGACTCTGCTCAACTTGCAGCAGGCAACCGGGATATATTCCAATGTCTTCAGCATCCTCACCACTCCCCTTCCCCTGTGGGGTCCTACCCTCCAGCTACACGGAGAGGGGCATCTGTGATGGCAAGAAATCTCATGATTGGCCTCCAAGCCCGTCCTGGTCACAGACACTGCAGAGTATGTCAGAGTTTAGGGTGCTGCCCTCCCCCAGAAGACCAACAGTGACCTGTCCATATGTGGGCTCCGCTCAGGTCAAAAGCTCCTGGACCTGATTCAAACTTATCATTTTTTATGGCAGAGTAATACTCCATTCTGTAGAAGAACCACAGCTTTTTTATCCAGTCTCCTGGACATACCTTGAGGATATCCTCATAAGTGAAATAAATAGGGCACAGATAGGTACATATCACATCTTTTCTCTGGTATGAGAAAATAAAGATGTAAATGAGTCCTAGCATAGTATGTTATATATTGTGAAATAGAAAATGCTCAATGTAAAATAGGGTGAAGGGGGACAATGTTGAGATTGTAACAAAAAAGTAAGGAAAAAAATTTTATGTATATGGGGGAGTGGTAGGGTGGATAGGGCTATGGGAAAAAATGAGAATTAAGTTGTGTCTTATACTGGTACAAATCCCCATTATGGAGTGCAATCATGATGTGTATAGTTAATTTACCAATAAAGATTTTAAAAAATGAAAAAAAAAAAAGCTCCTGGACCTGCCAGCTGAGCTGTCCTAGGGGATTTGGTGGCCTCTTCCCTTTGTGCCAGCCTCAGCCTTATAGGTCATGGTGGACCTTTCCTTTCCCAAATCCATGGGAAAGCCGGCTTCCTCCTCACTTGCCTTCCTGGTTTTTCTATCTTTCTGGTAGTAGGGGTTGAACCTAGACTTGCCCTAAGGCCACAGCCCCAGCCACTTTTTCTTTCCTTCCCATTTCCTTTCTTTTCCTTTTCCTTTCTTTCCCTTTCCTTCCCTTCCTTTTGTTCTCTTTCTTTGCCTTTTTTCCTTCCTCATTCCTTTTTTCCTTCCTTCTTTCCTCCTTTCTCTCTCTTTTTCTCCCTTTCTCTCTTTCCTTCTTTCTTCAATGTAGGATTTTGCTAAGTTGCTAAATTACCCAGGTAGAGGTTGAATTTGTAGTCCTCCTGTCTCAGCCTCCTAGAATACCAGGACTATAGCGTGTGCCACCACACCCAGCTCTACTTCCACAATTGAAATAGCTGCCCGATGATGCCCGCAGCACCCTCCAGCCCAGCTCCGATCACTGCCTCAGCTTCTCAGGACAAAGAAGGGGTTTCCATGACCACCAAAGGGACAGAGATGCCACACTTCTGCCAGGGGTGGAATCTATGAATCACCGCAAAAAAAAAACCCCTGTCTTTCCTTCTGTCTCCTGTTCTGTTCCAGCCAAATCTGAAGTTTAGGTCGTGTTGATTCTTGCACCATTTCCTTATATGCTTCATAAATGATAAGCTTTCACTCCAGTATCCCAGCCTTAAAACCTTCTCTAAATGCCATCTTGGAGCAGGGCAGGACCCTTAGCTCTGCCGAGGAGCTGACCCATCACTGGGAGCCAAGCACTGTCTCTTCACCCTCCGAGATCCACCTGCTCCACCACACTGTCCCCTCCAGCCACTGCCTCACATCCTGCTCCAACCCTCAATGACTATGTCAAAGATAAAAATGCCCTGTTCTTTCTCATCAAAGGTGCAAATATAACTTTCTATGTTTCTATTCTCTGCCAATATTAAGTATGTTCTTAATTTATTCACTCAACAAACTCAGACTGAGTCCTAGGGCTAGGCCCTGCTGACTCAGATTTTCCTTACAAAAGCTCCTCTTCTTGGGTGTCCGGCTTGATTCTAGTTGAGGATGGTCTGCATAGTTTTACTAAAAAAAAGAAAAGAAGGTTCTAATTTAACCCGAGAGAGAGAGTTTAACAGAGACACAGAGAGAGGATATTCTTGTCCAGAGACAGCTGGACAATTATTCCAACAAACAGCAGAGAAGATGGTGTTCAAAGAGTGAGCCAGCTACAGGGCCACATACACTGCCAGGCTGCACACTGGGGTGGCTTTTCCCAGCCCATCTTCTCATGAAATAACAATAACTTGCTCTAATTAAACAGAAACAACACAGAGTCCTCATTTAATGACCTGCCGGTTGAACGCCTTTTGGACACTGCAGCTTCCAAACTTACAACACAGGAAGGTGAGCAGCAATACAGGGATCTGGTGGCATCCCTGGAAGTTTTGCCAAGTGTACTGTTCAGTGCTGAACTATAGTCTGTGTTAAAGTACTGCTGCACACTATGAGTGCATGGAAGCTATGCAAGTAACAATAATGTCATCAAGTTGGAGTTTCCTTGACAATTTCTTTCCTCTATATAATGTACACGTTATACATAATTCCTTATTTAGCAACCAATTCACTTAACAGCCTCATCACAGGAATGGAGCTCAGGATATCTATATTTAAATAGAAAATTAGGAACATCCCAAAGAACATCATTTAAATATCAGCCACAGATTGTGGATGTGGATCAAGGAATAGAAAGTGATTGGCTAGTGCTACAGCCCCTGATTTGAGGCCCTGCAAAGAAAACCAGAGCAATCTCTAGCCAATCACATAAGGTGAAAGCAGATATGTAATATGCTTGAAAGTGAACTCTGCACAACATCTAACCTACGTGTAAGGTTTGGATCTGGATTCTCCCGAAGGCTGAGTACTGTAGGCTTGGGGAACAGTCCATGGTGATTCAGGAAGAGGCAGTGAAACTTCTAAGGGGTGAGGCCTAGTAAAGGGCCTCAGCATGTCCTTGAAGGGATGTTGGGGGTCACCCCTGCCCTGGGTAAACAACTCTGCTCCATCGTGTGCTCCCCACCCAGATGTGCTGCCCACCACAGGTCCAAAGCACTGGAAGCAGCAAGCTGAGACCTCTGAGACAAGAGCCAGGAACAAAATCCTTCCTCCCACAAGCTGATTTTCTCAGACGTTTGCCACGGTGCTGGAAAGCCAGTTAGCCCACTGTCCAGATGGACCTCACATGATTTAACCAGAACTGGACTCTTCTGTGTCCTGCTCTGTGCTTCCTGCATTGGCTGACTGAACCTGAGTATAAGTTATCAGCTGCATTCTCAGACAATCACAGGTGTCCAAGCTGAGGCTGCATCTAACTACTACTGCTATAAATAGCACTTTATGAACCACAAGGAGCTTCTGCATAGACACCTCTGGAACCTCTGGAATAAAGCCCTAGAAGACAAAATCCTAGGTGAAGGAATATATAGCTTTTAAACTTTTGATAATGTAAAAACAAATTGTCTTTTAAAAGTTTGCTAATTAAGGGGCCGGGGATATAGCTCAGTGGTTCCGGCGCCTGTCTTGCAAGCGTAAGGACCTGGGTTCGATCCCCTGTAACCACATAACAATACTGGGTGTGGAGACTCACCCCAGCAGCAATCATTACCACATACCACAGTGCCGGGCCTGGTGGCTCAGGCCTGTAATCCCAGCACTCGGGAGGCAGAGGCAGGAGGATTGCTGTGATGTGAGTTCGAGGTTGAGCTCAGGGCCAGCCTGATCTACAAAGCGAGACCCTGTCTCAAAAAACCTAAAAAAAAAAAAAGAAAAGAAAAAGAAAAAAAAGTTTGCTAATTAACACATTCACATTGCAGTAGAAAGCCACCAGGAAACTTGGGTTCCACAGAAGGTGTCTTGGTTAAGAGTTAGGAGGTTTTTTTCTGAGTTGGAAATCCAGCGAGGAGAAGATATTGCAGATGGCTGCGTACCATTGCCTGGACTCATGCTCTTTATTGGCCTCCTCTGGAGACCTTTCCAAACCTCCCTGTGCCCGCCTCTCTCCTATGGGCCCCAATTTCATTGGTCTTCACGAGGTCCAGAGCATGGTTGTCTGTGATGTTTCCCTGTAGGGTCTAATGTTGGCTGAGGTTGGGAGCCTTCAAACTGAAGGGTTATTTTTGTTTTCTCACTTTTTTTGCACATTTATCAGTACATGCTTGCAACATAGCATGATTAGAGTCAGTGTAGGTGATTGGTATGTGTACACAATGCATTTCAAATCCCTTCTTTTCCCTCTTCCCTCCACTGCCCTTTTGTTTTTCTAGCATGAATTTCATTTATTTATCTTTTAAAACCTTACAAAGTTAATTATCATACATACAGATTGAAAAGCAGACTACTAGGTCAAAAACATATAAAACATGCAAGACAGTTTTACTAGGTCAAGGCATACTCTGAGGTACATGGTCCACACTGGATTACAATATATTTTTTCCTATTATCTGTATTTTATTTCCTATTTTATGATGAGTTTTTATATAAGAGAAACCACTTTTTTAATTGGGAGAATTTTCTAGAAGTTTGGTTGGGTTTCACAAGTGTCTGCTGATGAAATGACCTGAAAATTGAGCTTCATCCTTAATTTTTCAATTTTATGGAAAAATACTATTGGTAGTAGTAGAAGTTCATAAACCTCTGTATGGAAATTGTAAATGCATCCAAGACAGACTTAGCCAGGTTCAGATGATCCAAAAGTAACAGCCTAAATTGGCCTTGCTAAGGCTATAGTTATAGAGAGTGAAGTCACAGCGGTAGTTGGTTTTGTAGTGGGGACTGGAACCGAGGTGGCAAGAATCTCCTGGGCCAACACAGCCTGATCTGAAGACAAGGAGGTGTGGCTGAGCAGGAACGAGTGTGCAGTTTTAGGATCACACAGACCTGAGGTAAGGTTTTAGTTCTGTCACATGCTCATACATGACAGGACTCTTCTGGACCCCAGGATGCTCCAAGCCGGCCTTGTCTCTCAGTGAGTGCAACTCGGCTCAAGGCACAGCTGTGTGGACTGTGACGTCATCATTTCAGTATTACTAGGCCCCTTCCAGCCCTCCAAGAATCTCTAAAGAACATCTTCCCCTGCTCTTAGAATTTCTGACATTCACACAGGGAAATAGATCTTTTGCCAAAGAAGAGCAGGCCAAGAGATGGAGGGAGCTAGGGGAGGGGAAGCGGACAAAGTATGGAGGTTTGTTATGTCCCTGCACCTACTCCCCCAGGGGATGTATCATTATCTACTGACACATGGACTAATAAAATTAAAATTTAAAAAGACAAGAAAAAATTAAGCAAATAAAAAAGTGTCATCCCACCATGTGATCTTTAAAAGGGCATAATTTGGAGGGCCTTTTATATTACATGTATGTTATAGAACTTACAGTTCACAGCCATCCTGGGAAGTCGTAATTTGTACCCAAAGTCATATAGCTGACACTTGGCACAACTAAAATTTGAACATAGCTTGATCATAAAACCCTTGTTCCCAAGCTGCCTCATTCCAAAGTCTTGCTGGCTAGAACAGGACTGGTAATTAAGAGGTAAACTACTCAATTAGAGATGTATTAAGGTTTTTCTTTTTCATTTTCCTCTTTTTTCTGCTTTCCAAATTCTTAATTATTTTGGCTCACTAACTCCTGAACAGACTTTTTGCACAAATGAAAAAATCCTATTGGTTTTCTAGAGATGTCTAAGTAAACCACATCCCCATAACCTATTCTCAAAGGAAATACATCCTCAGCTCATCCTTTTAGCTGGAACTGCAAAATGCCAAGATCACTCCAACACCCTATGAAGGAAGGAAGTCACGAAGGGACAGAGGTGGCCTTCGACAAAGCAGAGTAAAAACACTGCACTTGTCAAGGTATGAAATATACGACCATGTATCATACTGCTGAGGGCCCTTCTTGGGAGAGGCCCGTTGTAACAAGGGCACTTCAGGGTTAGCTCCACCATCTGCAAGCAAAAGGTCCCCACTCCTGTCCTTTTCTAGCTCAGTGGTGTTTGAAAATAGGATGTGCAAGACTCATTTTAATGGCTACAGACACATATGTAGTTTAAACAGAAATAATGATTCTTGTTAAAAGTGGTAACCCTCTCTAGGGCTGCTGTTGTCCATGAAGGATTTCCCTTTTCAACCTGGAAGCTGATAATTTTCTGTTCAATTTTATACTCACCACAAAAGGAACTTCAGTCTGAAAAGACACCGAGCTCCCAAACCCACAAACTTGAGTTTTCAAAAGTGAGAAAACTGAATTGAGAGAAGCTACACATCCCAGGAAAACTCTAGAGATGCGGAGTTTTTGTCCATGGAAAGCAGCAGATGCTTCCCAGCCTGTGTTTATTCTAGGTCTCTGCCCAGAAACCTGGAAACGTAGGGCACACTCTTTCCCAAGGAACATTTCTCATTCTGGGGTATTTATATGCAGTTAATGCAAGATAGTGTCTGATAATATGCAATGACTGTCAGGGTGGGCAGTGTGTTCTCAATGCATTCAGTGTTTTTAACACTCTCTATATTACAAGTTTAGTCACTTCACCTACCAACGTGAGGCTCCATTACCCAGTCAGCTGGGCTCTGCTGAATAAAGAGGCTGTCTGTTCTGTCAAGAAACCTTTGAAGAGGCTTAGAATTATACAGCAGAGACTACCAAAGACCCCCATTTCTATCCAAACTTTATTGTTTAGTTCAGAAACGTCATAAAACCTGTGATACAGTGTGTTTCATAGTGTATGTGTATGTGTATGCATGTGTGTATCTGTCTGTTTGTCTGTCTATCTGTGTTTAAATAGAAGAGTACCATGTTTCTGGAAATAAAAACAAGAGTTAATTCTAGGATTAAAAATGATCAACCCAGCATACTACTTTTCAAACTAACTACATCCTCTAAAATAAGTTTTAGGTCCCTGTTTTAAAACTTCAGATGATTATTCCTTGCACATATTTAAATACAATTGATTTGTTGCTTCCAGTTGTGGACTTTAGTAAGGAAGAATCTTGTCCAAAACAGTTCAGGGAGAATCCGGCTGGAGTTACAGAAGGAGAGAAAACATTCCCTGCAGCCTCGGGCTCTCAGATTCTTGTCTTTGTTTTCATTTTTAAAGCCACTATTTCAAATTATGTGGTACAGTGAGCTCAGTAGATCAATTTAAAAAGCTTGCAAAGGTGGGTGGCTCCGCTTCCCCTTTGCCTTCATGTTCCACTACCAAAATACCTCTCAATCCTATGAGTATAGTTTTTCTGCACAGCTGTGAAAAGCCCAGTCACTGTTCAATACCAGTAATAGAGCTAACAGAACCCAGTAGCACTGCCAAAGTGTGAACATAAGTGTCCCCCAAACCCTATGTAGTAAAGGCTGGGTGCCCCATGTGGTGCTGCTGGGAGGTACAGAAACCTGAAGAGGGGAGCTAGTGGGAGTTCTCTGATTTCTTGGAAGTGTCCCCACAGAGAAGACTGTGGATCATCTTTGTCTCTTTTGCTTCCTGGCCAGGACACAAATGATTTTGTTTCATCACTTACTTCCACCATGACATGATGCCCTGACTCAGGTCCAAAGCGAAGCAGCATCGAGCCATCCACTGAAATGCTGGAAACTGTGAGCCTAGACAAACCTTCGCTCTTTATAATGTGATTATCTCAGATGTTTCTTACAGTGATGGCTATAACAAGTACTAACTTGTAGTTGGAGCCACATCCAAACTATGGAATGACATCTTTACAGAAGTTTATTTAAAGTTGGGAGTAATAAAAGACCAGAGGAGTTTTTGCAATGGTGGAAATGTTCTATTTCTCTACTCATTATTAGCCACTAGCCATGTGGTCTATTCATCCCTTGAAAGGTGGTCAGTTGGACTGGAAATGAATAGTGTATTTTATATCAGTTCATCTGAATGAAAATGTAAAGAGCTGCATAAGGCCACAGATTACTGCACTGGATAATGATTTTAAGAGCATTTATCTTCTACAAGTAAAAATAAAATTATAGAGTCTTCAGAAATAGATGCAGTTAGCTTTTTGTTATCATCACAAAACACCTGAAATAATCAACTTAAAGTGATAAAAGATACATTTGAGATCACAGTTTTGGAACTTTTAGTCCAGGGCTAGGATGAGACAGTAAATCCCGCAGCAAACAGTTTGTAAAGCCCCTCCCACCAGGTCTCACCTCCTAAAGACCCCTCCCAGTACCACCTCTCAGAGGACCAAGCCTTTAACACATGGGACTGTGGGGATCACCAAGATCTAAACTACAGCATCACTGTCTCTGTGGAAACACCATAGAAGCAAGCCATCTCCTCATTCTGTTCTTCTCCCAATTTCACCAAAAGGAAAGTGCACTCAAAAACCCTTTTGTACTGGTTTCCTGCTATTCCTGAAACAAATCACCACAGACCTAGCACCTTGGAACAATCAAATGTATGGGGTTGGAGCTGTGGCACTCAGAAACCCAGAGCAGGCTGGTCAGCCTGTACTCCTTCTCAGGCTCTGGGGGAGGTACACATTTTCTTGTCTTGCCAGGTCTTGGACCTGGCATCGTCCTTGTCTTAGGGTCACTTTCTCTAGGCCAGTAGTGCAGCATCTTCGTAGCTCTCATTCTCTTTCCATCATTACATCTCCTCTGACTTCAATCGCCCCCCTCCATCCATAAAGTCCTTGTGACACGCTGGGCCCATGATACACATGGCCCTCCACCCCAAATCCTTAACAGTTATTTTGCACAGAAGGTCATGTTTCCATGTAGACTGTGGGATGTGGCATCTTAGAGGACCACATCCCACTTACTACAACTTTGTGTGTCCTAACTGAAGGGAGGGCATTACCTTTTAGTAGATTCTTCTGAACCTAGCTTCTAGAAGGTAACTTTGGTTGTCGGGGTTCACCTGTTACTCATAAGTAAGCTGAGGCTTTCTCAGTGTCTTTTTTCTAACCTGGTAGTTCTTCAGCTTAGCCTAGAATCAACACCACCCCAGGGTCTTATGAAAACAGATTGGTGAACTCAAACCTAGGCTTTCTGAGTCAGTAAGTCTCCAATGGGGTCCTAGGATTTGCATTTCTCAGACAACTATGATATTTTAAAGATATATCCACAAATTCTTTGATATACAATTCTTCAAAGGTAGAGACGTATTTTCTAACCTTGAGTGTGGCTCAGACTTAGTAACTCATACAAACTACACTGGATAGAAGCAATGTTAAGATTCCAAGACAGGTTGCTGAGAGGCATGGAGGTTCCTGTGTTCTGTGCTTGCATCGTACACTTCTGGGGATATGCAGCTCCAGTATTCAGAGGAGAGGTCTCCTGCCAGCCTCAGCACAAACTCACAGCCCTGAGTAGTAAACCTTGCAACAGACGCAGCCTCAGTCTGGCATCAGAAGAAGGCAACCTAGGCAACAACCAGATTATAGCTTCCTGAGTTCCCAAGCCAGTAACATGTTATGCAGCAATAATATCCAATGTACCAGGACACATGGGTGCTCCTGGTCTGAAAATTGCTATTCTGGACCTTTCTGCATTAGATTTTCAGTAAGTGGAATAAATTACGAAGGAGGAAATGATTTATTTAGTTTATGGTTTCACAATCAATCTATGGCCCACTGGCTCCAAGGCAAGAGTATCATGGCGGAATGGCGTAGTGGAGGAAACATGCACAGTTCATGGCCACCAGGAAGCAGAGCAGTGGAGCAGCACCCGGAAAGGGGTCAGGGGCCAGATGCATAGTACCCACGTCACATCTCCATGACCCACACAGAACCCAGAACTGTGCTTGCCTGATCCCCGAGGTGGCTCTCCAGCCATTCAACTTGCCCAGTGACACCTATGAAAGTCTCGAGTTTCTCCCCACTGCATTGCTCTGTGCCAGGGAACCAGAGGAGAGCGAATGTTCCCAGGCTTAAATGTGGTCTGTATCATTTTCTCTTTTCTGCAGACAAATTCAGTTAGCACTGGTTGCTCTTTTGTGGAAGTGTTTTTACCGGGAAGAATAACAACAATATGTCAAACGAGAGCTGGACTCCAGAAGCCTGTTTCTGTCTTTTCTGTTATATATAAAAAAAATGTTCTGCACATGGATGAAGAAACAGACAGGTTTAGAGAAAAGAGGAAATTATTAAAAGACAAGCCAATCATTCTCCCTCACACTGTTAAATCTGGAGGCGAATGAGATGAAGAAAGAAAACAAACTCTCGACAAGAGAAGGAAAGAGCAGAGGGGGCCAGGAGAATGAGAGTGCATCCAGCTGTTGGGTAATGAGAAACCGAAGCTAGCCTGATTGTGTCAAGGAGGCCGAGCCTGAGCCAGCGGCAGCAGAAGCAGGGAGTTGACGTCGGGGCTGCAGTGCCAATCAACCCAGAAGGGACGCACTTCCCGTCTGACTCTCCCAAAGGTCAGCAGACTCTTCGGCACAGACAGGTTTCTAGGGGCTTCACGTTGTTCGCTTTCCAATCAGCAGGCTTTGCCAAGAGAAGAAAGAAAGCTCCAAGGATGAGGGATGAGAGAGGAGGTTAGTGACGGTACCACAGGGAAAGGGTGACTGTGAGAGCGATGCGGGAGCTAGATGCCAGGTCTGCAAGACGCCTCATCTCCAGCTCACAGTGCCAGGGACAGCTGCCCAAGCAGACCCTGGGAGTGAGTGCCTTTCTGGCCAAGGGGCATTTTGTGGCTTCTCCACTTATTTTGTAGAAACTGAAAATATGACATCTGATTCCATTTATGTGAAACTGACGAATAAGCAAAACTAATCTGGAGAGACAGCAGAAAAGTTATTGTCTGGGGCCAACATTAGTGGGGAGCTGACTGTAAAGAGATCTGTGGGGGTGTGATGCAATGAAGCAGTCTACATGTAACTGCGGCGGTGTTTACATGGCTAGATACATTTGCTGAGACCTCCATGAGTATCCTTTATGGCCTATAAACTATATCTGAATACTGTTAATCTTATTTAAAAATGACACATGAGGAGCCCTGTGACCAGGCTATTAATGGCAAGAATAAGATTTAATGGAGCCAAGAATAGGGGCATATGCCCTAGCACTTTGAAGGCTGAGGTAGGAGAATTGCTAATTAGAGAACAATCTGAATTCAAGACTACCCTCGAGTATAAGTTGAGATTGTGACTCAATAAAAAAGTGCTCTGGTAGAAGAAGATTAGGCTTGTTCATTGCAGCTCCCAAATGAACTAGAACAATTATACATACTGTAGGAAGCTTATTTCTACATGACATATTTATTTATGAGCAGTCTTGCTCTTCTCTATGCTGAGCCTGTTTTGAAACTGCAATCTGAGTCATGTTTTGAGGTGTCTTGGGAATTCCTCAGAGGTGCAGCCCTCAGCCTGTTAGAAGCAGACATTCTGGTTCCATCTGAGCCCCGTGGTCAGTTGTAAAATCTCAGGCTGTTGGAGAGAAAAGTGATCTCACTCTGAGCGGGTCCTTTATCACTGAGGGGACAAAGGTTAAAAGGTTGACAGCTTTAACTCTTCTGCAAAATAAATGGGGGCATATCCAGTGTCAGAGAGGATGCTGTCTGTTAGAAGTAATGGAAATTCTAACTCAAAATGCCCTACAGAGTAAAAGAGGTTTATCAAATCTTTTAACCAGAAGTGCAAAGAGAAATCACGTTCGACTTTGAGGCTCCCGGTAAGGATTAGTCCTTAGGCTCTGTCCCAAAGAAGCACTGTAATTAATCCAGGCCCATATCAGCATCTTACCACGCCATACAAAAAGGCAACGTTTCCTTCCACAAGCACTACAAAAGATTCTAAGTTTCTGTCTGACGGGAACTGCTCAAGTCTTGCATTCTGTCCTGAGCCAATGGACAGAATTGTTCAGACCCCATGAATAAGAGCACAAGCCGGCCAGTCCCCAAAACCAAAGGTGCTCCATCTGGGCCAGGAAGGGAGGTGGGGTGGATGTTTGCCTGTTGGAGGAGCTTTCCTTTGTCTACAGAACCAGTGTTCCCTCTGGAAGAGAATTTCTTCCTCTAATAGGAATATTTCTTATTATTTAAAGGTGTTTACCTAAGATGTTTACATGGAAATCACATAGGTATTTACTCAAGATTAAAAAAAATACCAACTCCAATAACCTGTGATTCTTTCAGAGTTAATTTGCTCCG
>PVIR01007565.1:0-60491 GCA_004026965.1 Petromus typicus | reverse complement strand
CCATATTGATTCATTTACATATTGTCCTTGGCTCCTTTCATACTCCAAAGGCAGAGAGAAATAGATGCAAGGGACAACTCAGAGCCCACAACTCAAGCCCTAAAATATTTACACTGACTCTTTAAGAAAATGTCTACTACACTAATCAACACCAAAGATCATGACCGGATCCGAAAGCTTTAGAGCAGAAACCTAAACAAGGCATCATCTCTTTTTGGGCCAGTGCAGCTATGCCTCTACTTTACGAAAGTCAGTGAAGACAGAATTTTCACTGTGGCTGAGAAAGGTCAGAACGCCACCAAGAGAGATGAACTTGAGATGAAAAGAGGCGAAAACCAAGAGATGAGGGTGTTTTTGCAGAGAGGCCCTGGCTCACGTTCCTGGAACCCACGGACGCCCTCATTCACATTCCCTCAACGTAGCTTCCCTGAAGCTCACACAAAGTGAATACCAAGTTACTCAGGCACCATGCCCTTCAGCAAGCCGATGAGGTACATGTGCTTGGCTCTCCCGTAAAATTTCTCTTAAAACACACTTTAATATTAGACGCCTAGATTTTGCAGTAAGTGATAGAAGAAAAAGCCACGTAAAGACTATGACTTGAGTATCAGTTAAAAGCATGTCTATTATTCATTATCTCTTCAGAAAGGATGTATGAAGATAATTCTTCTTAGTGTTTATAGACTAAAAAAATGCAGACTTGTAGAGTGGTAAACCATATCCAGAACTTCCTTTCACATGCGTATTTGACACCATTTCCCTATTCTTCTATAGGACAAGGATTCTTCAGCTATTAGAATTATTTTCCCTCTTTCCAAGTGCAATACAGCATTTTATACAGCTTTCATTTTCATGGTCTATTACACACAGTCTTTTCATACAAGCTGCTTAAAAATCCCTTTTGGAAGTTGACAATGTATAACAAACACTAATATTATTAATCCGAAAAGAAATGCATTTGTTTTATTTGAATACACATAAAGCACAAAGGAATTAGGAGACACTTACTGTAACTGCCATGTAAGTAAGCAGGGTGCAGTTATTGGCCCTTTTTCAATCTTGGATCAAAATCATTATATACTAATCATAACTAAAGGGGACAGATAATGGGAGCTTGATGCGAACTGTACAACTGAGCAGTCTGCAGCTTATCTAACAGAAAATCAAATATCGCTCAGATCTTTCCCTATCTAAAAGGGTAGGAAGCAATTATCTTCCACTTAAATTTTATAATTGATCTTATAATCAGCAGACAATATTCTCTGCAAGTCTTGACATCCAGCAGAATTCGCATTTTTTAAAAATTCCAGTGTTAAGATTGAAATGATTAGACATCAAGAAATTTTCTTCCTAATGTTAAAAATGAAAAGGGTAAAGGGGTAGAGGAAAGTAAAGAAGAAAATCTCTGATGATAAAAAGGGAAACACAGCTCACCTATATGGCCATGGGAGCTTATAGGGAGGGAAGGGGAATGGGGAAAAAAAATCTGAGTAGAAATGTGTCACATTCAAGTGCAAATTCTCAGTGTTGAATGTGATCATAATGTATGCATAAAATGTAGCAATAAAATCAATTCCAAAAATTTTTAAGTTTAAAAAAAAAAGAAATGAAATCATCTTTCCTTTCTGAATATTTCATCTTAATTTATCCCACCTCTGCATAACCGGTTATGCCAGTTAGCTTGCAGGGGCTTTTCAGATTTATGAGAGAAAAAAAGTAGCAACACACAAATGAGATCTAGAAAAGCCCGCGATAGCTATGCAAACAGCTCATCCATCATCTCCACATTTTGATTCCAGAGACAACAGTGAAAGGTGCTGTTTCCACACCACTCACCCAGCACACTTAAAAAGGTTCGCTCCATCACTTATACAACTGAAGCTGATTGATTAGCTGCTAGAGAGAAATCAATACGAATATCCTAGAAAACACAAGCTTGTAAATTCATCCTGGCCCCAACAAA
Organism: Petromus typicus; assembly: GCA_004026965.1. Classification (NCBI taxonomy): domain Eukaryota; kingdom Metazoa; phylum Chordata; class Mammalia; order Rodentia; family Petromuridae; genus Petromus; species Petromus typicus. Next base: position 58,528 of record PVIR01007565.1, on the reverse strand, counting down.
GTCCTGGTCACTGTTTGACATGTTTTTCTAGATATCTAAAATGCAGCCATGTCAAATCCTGCAACCTCAGCCCTGAGAACACTCTTAAACCTTAGAATTTTTAAAAACCTGAATCAGCAGGGGGAAGTAAAGAGGAAGGTCTCCCAACTGTCTGGAAGAAGCAGATGACAACCCAGAATTTACTTGGTAGACCTTAAGTGTGAAGATCTGCCAAAAAATGAACATCATGCTGACAAGGTTCAAACAGTCCATGAAAACATCAAGGGGGACTTGGCTGAAGAGGAGAAAAAGAAAAGGCTAGGAAACCAGTTAAGTACATTTGTTATATACAACAGAAACCAAAGTTTCTGTTTAAGAACATGAGTATTTGTTTACTTTAATTCTGTCCATTCAAAAGTTAATGAGCTCTCTTTTATCTCTTCCCCCCCCAACTCTATTTTTAGCACTTTCCGGAGCCATTTTCTATTAAGTACTCTCTCAAGTTATTTCACCTTCTCTTCTGAATGCCTGTTGCCTTTGATTTAGTTTGTGGTCTCTTCATTCAGAAGAATATAAATATAAAACATTTTATAGCATTTAAGGAAAAAAAATCCTAATCTTATTGTACATGACAGGATACATGGGTTTTAATCCACATTTTTTTTTTTTCCTTTTTTAGACAAGATCTGGTGATACATTGCAGGCTGGGGTCAAACTTGCAATCTTCTTGCTTCAGTTATTCATATGCTGGGATCACAGGAAAGAGTCACTATAACCACCTTCAGTGTGTATTTCTGTCACACTGCAGCCATGAAATAAGATAAATAATGAAAATTGTTGTTCCTCCCTCATGCTGGGGATTACACCTAGGGCCCTGAAAATTCACTCAGGTTGCTGACCACTGAGCCGTATTTCCTGTCCTTTGTGTTTATTTCAAAACAAGAAATCAGCAGATTGTCCTGGTAGTCTCCAACCTGCCACCCTCCTGCCTCAGCCTCCCAGACAGAAAGGCTTCACAGGACTGTGTCAGCATTTTACAGGAGTGGCTGAAAATGCTATTTTAAAGATGGAAAATTTTACTTCTGCTGACAGTAGTTAAATCTGTATTTTGAAAAGTACTAAATTTTTTGGCCAGCTTATTTAGACTTTTCATCTTACAGAAACTTAAGATAGTCATGTTACTCACTGAAAGACAACAATCTCATCATGATAGAATGCAGAATATTACAGCTTTTACATCAAAGAATACTTCTAAGCACTGAATTGTTCAAGAATGAAATATGCAAAAGTTACAGAAATAAAAAGTGAGTAATTCCATTATATTTACCTTTACAATTATTCCGCATTTTTAAAGCTCAAATTTAAGAATTCTATAAAGAAAAATTAAAATCGCAATCTCAGGCAGAAAAAATATAATGCTACTTAATGTCTTTAAAATGTGAGCTTATAGATTGCTATTTCCTAGATGGAAATTGTAAGGCCATCATAATGAATCTGCACTTCTCAAATTTAGAAAATGAAAGCTAGTTGTCATATTAAATAGTTTGTCTACACAGAAATTTTAGGTAAAACCTGTCACTTGTTGGTAACCATTAATGTCTCTGTTGCAGACATCTGAATATTCTCACCTCAAATTAGATTTGTCCTCTTAGATTCATTTTAAATTCCCTTAGTTTAAGCAACACATCTTTCTCATATCACTGAGCAACTGCAACTGTTTCACATTCCATCATAATTCTTAAAACAAAAAACATTAAACATTAAAGTGATGCAATGTTCAGATTATATAAATGTTAAGTAACCAGTATTTCAAATCCAAATCCTGCCAATGGAAAAAGTAACAGATACTTAATTACTTGAAATATTTTCTTGCACCCCACCAAGCTCTGACCTCAGAAGCACACATTAACCATGTGAGCTCATAAATCTAAAAATTGGCACTGAGTTTCAATTCTATGACACAGATAGTAAGAAACCACACAACAACACCACCACCATATTACAGATAGTCCAGAATCAGTAAAAACAAAAATGCATACATCAAAGATGATAATGACAATAATCTTCTTATAATTCATCTATCTTTAAATAGCCACTAAATTACATGTCTGCTGTGTTCTTTGTATCATTCACCTTAACTAATCCAAATGGGTTAGACATGAAAATATTAACTAGTCTCTAAAATTCCGCCAAAGAAATACAATCTACTTCTATTGTGCAGACTGCATTTCTAAAGACCAATCAGAGCTAAAGTGGATCTTCAGAGAAATTCTCTAATTAGTATGTAAAGACCGTTCCTGTCCTTTTTTCCCCCCTCAAGTCATGTATTATACACATTAACTGTAAAGTTGTGAGACAAGCACAGAAGTGTTAGCATAAATTACAGGTGAGGATTGATAGGAGGGAAAGCAGAAAACACTTTTACTTCCTACATGCTGATTTTACAGCCTTTATTTTTCAGATAAACTTTCAAGTAAAATAAAATAGAAAAATGTTACTTATGTGTAGCTATGTTTAGAGAGTACAATATTGAAAAGTACTAATGGCATACCTTCTAACTTAGCACATTTGGTAGCTGGAGCAGCTATGCTTAATAGCACCACTATCTCTTAAATATATGGGGAAAAAAAGTAAGACAGCCAACAAAATCCAGGTTGTGTTTTGATGCCCCCAAAAGGAGAAAAACCTATAGTCTCAACAACTTTAGAATTCTGAGTGTCTGAAAATCTTAAAGGGGGTCGGGATGTTCAGCAACACAGTGCTTGCCTAGTATGTGTGTGGTTCTGGTTCCAACCCCAGAACTGGAAAAAAAGAATGCCAGCCAGCAAAAATGCCAGATATATAGGTTAGGCTTGTCTCCTCAATATTTGCCCCTTGGAAAAAAAAAAAAAATCCAGAAAGTAGTCATGCTGCAGAAAAGACAACTACTTAAGATTTTGGCTCAGACTGGACAATAACCTGGTTAGAAAAACAAAACATTATCAAGGAACCAATGAATTTTTTTTGTTTCTTTTTCAGCACTCGCTGAATATGAACTAAGGAAAAGATGAAGACTATAAAAGTAGGAGGAAAAATGGTTTGGAAATGACAATAAAATGCCAACCGAAGGTATGTTTCTCTCTTGTAAAAGTAATGTTCCAAATTCATGCTGCTAAAAGCTTTACAGAGAGACGACATGAGAGATGAGTTTGGGATTCATATCTCCTGAGCTTCTGGGTGTGAGGTTCTGAAAACGGCACCCAAGTTACCTGCTAAGAGTAAAGTACTTTGCCAGTACCTATTAACCCACAAGATTGTGACACAAGGGATTATCTGATGCTGGGTATAAAGGCATGCCATTGTTACACACACGTATTATAAACAAAGACAAAGAGGAAGTCCATGGTTTAAGCAGTTATGTGTCAACACAGCCATGACTCAGGCTAGAGATAAGTCTTACTATAAGCTGAGAGATACCAGAGACGATCACTTTCCAGCAAGTGGTGAGTCAGACGTAGCTGGCCACCCACACCAGGCGTCCTTGTCATGAAGACTCTTCCTCAGGGCGCCCTTTCCTGGCCCAGCAGTCTGGTGGAGGAGGGGGCGTGGCCTCAGCGCTGGCTGAGGAAACCTACCTTCTCCTTCAAAAACTCCAGGAAACACTTATTATTTCTGTTTTTGTATTTTTAACGTTTTGTTTTCTAAATCACAAAAAACAAATGCCCCCGGGAAAAAATATGAGTATTATACTGAATCTGCAAAAATTTTAACAGATTTCAGAGGCTTGTGGACTATTTCATTTGTTTTTTCCAAGTGGTCTACAGATAGATGATAAAGTATGCAATGCCATTTTCTTAGAGTGATAATAAAATAGGAATGCACTAAAGGAAGGTTAGTGTAATTATAAACTGAGCAATTGTATTCAGTAACATGTTCTTTCATCTGAAATATTTGCAAACTTCAAAAAAACTGAAGAAGCCAGTATCTAAACTCAGCTGTTACTGAGCAGACTGGAAGAATTTATCCACAAGTTCAGATGACTGTAACACTCTTACCTTGAAAAGATTGTTTGGCTCTGTCCACTAGTTCTTCAATGGGATAACTGGCCAAATTTCCTCTGGCATGTTTAGTTTTGCAGTAGACACAAGCATTGAGACACCTGTTCAGAGGAGTACAATAAATAAGACTCAAAATTTTAAACATAAGTTACGCATAATATGAGCCTAACAAAAGGTGCTTAATGTGTATGAGAGATACAAAAAGCCAATTACCTGCATGTTTCACAAGTATTTCCACCAGGGAGAACAATTTGTAGTTCTTGAGTATCAATTACTCAAGACTGTGTCTACAAATCAGAGTATTACCTTAAAAATTACATATGCATGAGAAACAAACATAAATGCTTACAATGACCAATCAGAACAATTCTAAACACTGCGCAAGCTCCTGGCCTTTCTTCAGTCACCAAACTTCAGAAAGCTTACTACTTTTTATACATATCTTTTTTATTCCAAATGAAAAAGCATTTTCATTTAATTTTCAACTAATGATACAAGAATGACTATGCAACATGGAAACATTAAAATTTTTCAGATATTTTTTACTTTTTGTAATCAGGAGAAATTAAAATGTGCTTACTGAGTAGAGGCATTCAGATTTCCTTTCTAGTAGTTTGTAGATATGATAGAAATTGTTTTTTCATACATAAATGCTGATTTCAGTCTTAGAATTTAAAAATATAATGTAAATTTCTTATTATAAAATAAATAATAATAACTTAAAAATAAATCTTATCCTTGTCTAGTGGCACACAGCAGCAATTTCAGTGTGCTGGGAGGCTAAAGCAAGAGGAATGTGAGTCTGAGTGCTGCCTCAGTCACCATGTGGTGGCTTGGAAAGGATTTGTCTCAAAATATACTTTAAAAAGAGGGGAGGGGTTTGGGGTACAGTTCAGTGAAAAGGGCCTGGTTCAATCTCCAGCAAGAGCAATAGAAACACAAAGTCCTAAGCAAAAAAAAAAAAAAAAAAAAAAAAAAAAAAAAAAAGAGAGAGAGAGAGAGAGAGAGAGAAAGATTCAACAACACTGAGCAAAACAAAAATGAGTTTTGACACAAGTGAGCTTTTAAAGACTGAACCTGACCAATGCGAAACTGTACTGATATAGGACGACAAAGTGCGTACAGTATGCCATACTCAGCACTCACATGGTCCACGGTCAATTCTGAAAATCTTTGGATGGAACTTTTATGGATAACAGTAGACAGGCTAAAATGTGTTTTATTGTTTAGCCAACCACCAAATCTTAAATGTGCTCCCTTCTTCCCAAGCAAGGTGTACTTATAATGAGCTGCGGCCTCTGCCTTGCAGACTGCTCTCCTGAAGCGTGTTTCCTTGTGGCAAGTCCACCCTTCCATCAGAAGGAGGCGGGGGCCCTCTCCTACTATCCCCTCCCAAAGAGGACACCTCTCTTTTGTTCAGGTACTTTATGGATATCATCATCATCATCTCATTCAGCATTCCTGAGTGACTAATCTCCATTTTACTGACAAAAATCTACTTGAAAACCTCAGATAAGGGGCTTGCTCAGTCAGGTCCCAGTTGAGATGAAAACTCAGGCTTGTGAGATTTCCAATTCCAGCAAGTCTAAGTACCAAACCACCCAGAGTAAATATGACAAGCATCCTGGGTCTGGGAGTGTGTTACAGGGGTACAGTGCATGTGCAAGGCCTTGGATGGATCCTCAGTACTACTTCAAACAAACAAACAAACAAATATCCTAGCTACATACAAATGAAACTAATAATAAAAGTAATCATCCAACATCACATAATGTGATATAGCATATGTATACAATATGGTGGCCAATGCTTCTCCGCTTATTCACCAGTGTATGAACCTATCCATTCGTAATACGTGTTTGTCTCCTTTGGTCTTTATGAATCTGAAGACAGGCTACTTGTCTCCCCACTGGCCCAAACTTGTCACTTCCATCCATGTTGCTGTCTTTCAATTTGTTATTCCCTCTCCTGCTGCATCTGTGACAAAATGTGTCACCTCATCTGATCTGTCATGTTGTTTCAGATCTAACGTCTCAGGCCCTCAGAGCTGTGTATGGAAACCCAGGTTCTTTCTTCCCTTTTTCTCAAGAGTCTCCAGGCTCTGTCCACTCCAGACAGCAGAGGCTGCCGCACCCCTGGCCTCCCTTAGGACTGGCATTCGCTCAGTTTGTTCCACACCCCCAGGAAACTGGCTACTTTGCTTCCTAAGGCTCAGTCAGGTCTTCTTTGTCGTTTTAACAATGGAGGGCAACTTAAATTACATAGGTGATTCTAATAGAATCTACTATTCCTCTTGATTTGTACTGTTTTTTTTTTAGGTTTTTTGAGACAAGGTCTCCTTTTGGAGTTTAGGCTGGCCCTGAGCTCAGCCTCAAACTCATCACAGCAATCCTCCTGCCTCTGCCTCCCGTGTGCTGGGATTACAGGCGTGAGCCACCACGCCTGGCACTGTGGTATGTGGTACTGGTTGCTGCTGGCCGTGAGTCTCCACACCCAGTATAGGTATGTGGTTACCGGGGATCAAACCCAGGTCCTTGCGCTTGCAAGACAGGCGCCGGAACCACTGAGCTAACTCCCCAGCCCGATTTGGACTGTTTTTTAACAGCAATGGACCAATAGAATACCAGTTGTAGAAAGGAGCAGAAAAGAAAACACAAGAAGACAGACAGCAAAACACTTATTTTAAGCATTTATAACATAAGTGAATTCATACATAGAAACAATACTTAGAAGAATATCTGCATCTAAGTGATCAGTAAGCACTAGTTGTTTAATGTCACCGTTGTTAAGTAATTTTGTAAAGAAATAATTACATATTATCCTGTTCCAGGTGTAGCCCACTTTCTTTGGAACATGTGTTGCTCATAGCTTGTCTTAAAAGCCAACTGTAAAAACTAATTGTATTTTCCTACTGTCTCATTTAATAAAAGTGGAAGTTTATTCCCCACGGAAAATCACTTGTGAAAATGTATTAAAAGTTTAAATAAAACAAGCTGATATTCTAAAATATTTATAATACTCAAAATAAGCCAAGAAGTATAAACATTACATTAAGAATTCAAAATGTTCTTCACTAAATGATTCCCTTGGGTTTAATTAAAGTAACTGTGATATTTTTGGAGTCTAAACCCTTTATCATATAAAATGGATTCATTCTTATCTGCAGCTATCAAAATAATGCTTTATATTATTAATTTTTAGTATTTAAATTCTGTATTTAGTGAACATTTCTACACCGCATATTTCTTCAACCATGCACATCAGTGACATAAACTCTTCTAAACCTTACATTTAAAAAAGAAAAATTTTGTTACCATCTACAGGGAAAATATGCAGCGTCAAATCAGAGAATAATTGGCTTTTTGATGCTTAAAAACAATTTTTTCCCAATTACCAGAACTGTACTGATCAATCACTTCAATATGTTAAGCTCAACATAAAGGAAACTCATAATGGAGACTTTAATAGGCAATTTCAATTACTTGTAAACAAACAATTGTCTACCAACACTGGGCCTGTCTCTTTAACCATCAGAAAACAAAAGATCTTTGAAGCCAAAACCACAATAAGATGGGCCGGGGATTTAGCTCAGTGGTTCCCGTGCCCCATCTTGCAAGCGCAAGGACCTAGGTTCGATCCCCGGTAACCACATACAATACTGGGCATGGAAACTCATGGCCAGCAGCAACCAGTACCACATACCACAGTGCTGGGCGTGGTGGCTCCCGCCTGTAATCCTAGCACTTGGGAGGCAGAAGCAGGAGGATTGCTGTGATGTGTTTGAGGCTGAGCTCAGGGCCAGCCTGAACTATAAAGTAAGACCTGTCTCAAAAAAAAAAAAGAGAAAAACACCAAATAAAATGGGTGTTGAACTACAAGGAAGACAGAGAATCCTGCACAGAGCGGGACTATGGTGACCAAGGACAACACCAGTAGGACACCCTACAAATCTCTGTCACATGAACACCTGCCAAGAAATGACTAAGAGCTTCCACAGCAGAGAATGCAAATGTTAATTTAGTCATAAAACCTTCATTCAAGTCTTAAAAAGGATTTGTAGTAGAATATTGTAAATTATACAAACTAAACAACAAATTTTCAAATTATAATATTCCAAGGGGTTTTAAACACCTAACAGATCAGTTTACTGCTTGACTTCTAAAAGCGAATAAAAACTAACTTTTAACCTATTTAGTGTTTTCTTAAAAATGAGCATCTTTAGTTTTCACAAATTCTGGAATAATTTACAAACCAGAATTATACATTTAAAAAGTCACTCATACTGTTTCTTTTTTAAAGGAAAAAATTTAAAAGCTTAACATGATTCAAACTTCTGTTTTCTATGCTTCAAGTCAAAGATAAGGTTGAGTACTCAAATATTAGACTCAAGCATTAGTACTTCGAACCAGCAAATTCCATTTCACTCAGATTACTCAGTTCTTTACTTTTAATCAACAGAGTGTAAGATCTTTCTCAAAGCTTCCAATATTACAGTAAGCCCTCATTATGAGCTAAATCCAGAAATTCCAACTGTGATCTGCTCACATTCCTCCATATTAAAGAATCATCAAGCAAATAAAAAACAAAAACCCCAGAAACAAAAGTCATAAAGCTGGGAACGGGAAACTGAAACTTGAAGATGACAACTCTTAAGACCAAGACTCCTACAGAAGGTGCTCTTTAATCAACAGTGTACCAGAAGGACATTAAGATTAACTGTCCTTATAGTTTCCTAGAACTTGGGATATCACAGAGCAGCCCATTGGAAATATATATACATATACATACATAAAACTGGACACCAAATAGGGTACCAGCTTTTTCTTTGGCCCATTGAGGGCATCGTTTTTAATTTAAACTACCTTGTACTACAACATAACTTTTATTTTCAAAAGCAGCTTATGATCAGAACAGGAGCGATGTCACTGTGATGGTTTACATGAACATAGCACAAAAAACTCATTTAACTATAGACTAGCAAAAATGCATCAACATCTATCAAACCTATAGCTGTGGATGATTCTTTTTTTTTGGGGGGGGGAGGGGATTGAGACAGGGTCTCACTTTGTAATTCAGGCTGGCCCTGAGCTCAGCCTCAAACTCACACCACAGCAATCCTCCTGCCTCTGCCTCTCAAGTGCTGGGATTACAGGCGTGAGCCACCATGCCCGGCACTGTGGTATGTGGTACTGGTTGCCGCTGGGCGTGAGTTTCCACACCCAGTATGGTATGTGGTTACCAGGGATCAAACCCGGGTCCTTGCACTTGCAAGACGGGGCGCCGGAACCACTGAGCTATATCCACGGCCCCCAGTTCTTTAAAATGCTTTCCTTGCATTTCCATGAAAAATCTTGACAATGTAAAATATACAAGAAAAATTATCAACAAAATGGCTTTCACTGAATAGCCTGCATCACCTAATAAAGCAACTGATGGAGATGTAGAGTAAATAACATTACTAAGTGGCAGTGATAACTCCATTTCTATTTTCAGTGTGTTCCATCTGTTCGTAGTGGGGTTCACTCCCTGGGAAACAAAGCCTATTCACAACACCAACAGCTGTCTTTTAAATGTGTTTAACAAAATACTTTGATGAAACATGATGGGATTCCATAAACACTTTTCCAAACATTTTCTGGTATTCCACCTACAGTGTTATTTTGCATTTTCTAAAGCAATGGCCATAGTCAAAACTTTCAGGCTGAGAAATCATCTATCTCTTTCAAAGAATGCAGTAGAAAAAGCTGCAGTTGCCAAATACCATTGTCAAATAGTTGGCCTTCAAAGTTAGAGATCCCTTACAGAGGACTGTTATAGACTTAACATATGTGTGCACAAGTTGAAAAGGAAACAGGAACTCTAACTTCTTACTGTAGTCGAGAAATTTTTTGTACAGTAATTGTGAAATCATACATAAATATACATGATTTATCCTTCAAAAATAAAATTGTGCCATGTGGGACATATCCCCAATAGAGATGCTCCTTGATTTATGATTGACTTATGGACTGAACCTTAAACTGAAAATACTGTAAATAAAAAATGAATTTAGTGCACCTAGCCTACTGCACATCATAATTCAGGAAACTGGACAGTATCGCTTGTTTCCCTTGTGACCATGTGGCAGACTGGTAGTGTGTGCTCATTGCTGCTGACCAGCATTACCAAAGGGTCAGCACAGAATCCAGGAAAAGATCAGAGATCAAATTCGAAGTGCGGTTTCTACTGAATGCATACCACATTCTCACCCCCATAAATTTCAAAAATCTTACATAAAGCCATCATAAGTAGAATATCATTTATATACTGTAATGTTTTTACAAAACATTTTTTAAAGGTAGTAACAGATACTCTTTTTAAAAATACTGTAATTTGGGACTGGTAGTATAGCTCAGTTGGAGAGCATATCCTCAGCATAAATCGGCCCTGAGTCCAACCCCTACCCCACAAAAAATTATCAAATGCACAAAAAAATGCTTGCACTGAAGTATACGTACACAGATCACATACAAAAAGTACATGCACACATGCAAACATAAACACCTTTCCATTTCTACCCCCAACTATCTTTAATATAGTAAATATTCTAGAGCCTACTTGCTTTTTGGCTTGATTTTGTTCTTTTTAGGTAAAGATAACTGGCTCCCTTATCAGATCCACTCAATCTGAATCTTTATGAATGTAAATAAGGCTCATATATTTATACAGTGTATTACAAGCCTAAGTTAGAACCAAAAATGTGTGATGATAATATTCAAAATAAAATTTATTTCCCATGAATGAGTCATTAACACATGTCTGCCATTAACTAGGCAAAACAAACTATATTCCAAATACTATTCTAAAGCCAGCATATGGCCTTCAGCCATCTCTAGCAAAGATTTATCTAGGGGTTAACCTAAAGACTCAACTAAGCTGTATGCCAAATCTACCAACCAAGAAATCTAAGCATTGAACCTCAATGTCAGTGAAGAGCACTACCATTTTTGCTTTCTTGGTGGCTGTGGCGGCTGACATCTGTCAAGGTGGAACCTCACAGGAAGCACAGGTTGGAACTTATTCTGTAGCATGTAACAGCTTGTCCTATTTTGGCACCTCAAAAAAAAGGTATTGTTCTACCACTGGTCAAAACATGTTGAAAAACGAAGGGGAAAATCTTGTATTTCAAGAGTACTGAATTTAGAAAGTTAAATTCAGATAAGCTTCTATCTAAACTGCATGGGAAAATAAATGAAACTATTTGGGCCAATGAATGATGTGAATGACCTCATGATAAAGAAAGATGGTGCATTTCAACTAAAATATAAAAGTAATACAAAGCATCCTCATAGTTATAATTTTTTACTTTAGTAAGTTCTCAAATTTTCAGGTTACCATTCTAAGGAGGATTATTACAACTGAAGTAGAGTTTGAACGCTTGTCTCCATGTTGTGAGATCAAATATTTTTATCACAGAGAGAAAATGTAGAAGTGAGCATATTCTTAATATGAAGTCCCCTTAGTTCAAACGGCCATCCACGGCTCTGTGAGAACGAAGTGTTTCCCGTGTAGGTCTCAAGTACATAGTGGTTTAGGGTTCTAATGACAAGTGACAAGCAGAGGTCAAGCTGGCAGAGCAGCCTTTAAATTATGGTCCTGGTGTACAGGTAGAGGCTTCTCACTGTACAGAGAAATTCTCAGGCACATAAAACATGATCAGCTAAGGTCTGTGGCCACGGTTAGGGCAAATGGAACTGACTGTTAACACATAGTGCAGGTCTGGTGGTCTTCTTCATTTTTAAAGGGGTGGATGTGCCAAAGAAACCATAAAAAACCTGCAGATATCTACCTCCGTGGTTCTTAAAGTAGATGCTGTGAGAGGCCTAGTCGAGGCAGACTGCTAGACCTCCTACTGTACATGGGAAGCCTGAGGTGACAGCCACAATTTACCATCCAACTGATGCTAACTTTGCTGGCCCCGCAGCACACTGGGAGCCACCATTCTAAGGCAGCCTAAAATCTCTTACAGCCAAACTCGAATTAACTTCAAAAAAGCTTCTACTGGAACCTTGCCTCTGCCAGGCCCACACTCTTTCTCAGTGTCTTCTTCTGTGCATCTGCTTAACAAATAAAGAACAGGAAAATGGAAGCAGGCACGTGGGCAGAAGGATGGGTGAATGGACAGACAGAGAGACAGACTGACTGGGACACATGCACAGACACACATATGAAGTTGTAGTTTCCAAACAGATATTGATTTCCAAAGGACCTTGGATACGGCACAGAAGGCGATGAAAAAAGAATTCACTGTCAGTCACTATCACGTGCACTAAAGAAATATTAAAGTAACTTCCTGCCATTATAGGGAACACTTAGCATGCTTGGATTATGAAAAAAAAATGACCAATGTATATTGTTTCCTACTGTTTTTTTGGTTATTTTTTATTGTGCTGGACATCACACCCCAGGCTTCAGGTCTATGAAGCCAGCACTCTCATTATCCTCTTCCCCTTTGCTGAGAAGGGGCCAGAAGGGAGGGGTGAGAAAAGGTCTTACTTGGTAGTTTAGGTGGCCTTGAATTGGCAATGCACCTGCATCAGCCTCCCAAGTGCTGCGATTACAGGAAAAGATATCACACCCTGTTCTTATCCTCTTTGCAAAATAGGAATTTGTATACTGTTTCCTGTTCTTGCTCCAGCATTAGGAAAGACGGGCATTATGAGTTATCATTTAGTCATAGATTGTAAGACCATGAAGAGCTATGTCAGATGAAACCAACAGGACTGTGCATCACTCAGAGGTCCTAGCCTTTTTTTGTTTGTTTGTTTGTTTTGTTAGGTTTTTTGAGACAGGGTTTCGCTTTGTAGTTCAGGCTCACCCTGAGCTCAGCCTCAAACTCACATCACAGCAATCCTCCAGCCTCTGCCTCCCAAATGCTGGGATGACAGGCGTAAGCCACCACGTCCGGCACTGTGGTATGTGGTACTGGTTGCTGCTGGGGTGAGTCTCCATGACCAGTATTGTATGTGGTTACCGGGGATCGAACCCAGGTCCTTGCGCCTGCAAGACAGGTGCCGGAACCACTGAGCTAAATCCCCAGCCCATCAGAGGTCCTGGTCTTAATACTAGATGAGACCCCACATGTCCTCCTTCAGGAGCTGATATGCCTGTGTGGCAGTGAAAGGAGTGAACTCTAGCACCCGCTGTTAGCTTCTTACCCAGGACTTATGCCCATAGTGTTGTTTAGGAATTTATGCTTTTCTCATGCAGCCTACAAAGTTCAAGAGAAAGGAACCTTATCACCAGCTCTGGAGTAGAACATGACTAGTCTAAGGGCTGTCTCTTTTCCATTTCCAATAAATGCTGAGTTTAGGAACTCAGTTTAGGAACTGAGTTTAGGAACTAGTGCTATGCCAACTAGCACTGAGAATTCTAGGATAAACTGAAATTAGTTCAGAAATGAACATGGAACAAAATTCCTATCAAAAAAATTAGAAGACTCCAAGGAAAACACTAGTTTTTTAAAACAGAGGCTTTCCCATTAGAAACTGTGACAAATTTGGAGGCAGGACCATTTGATTGTTAGCCTTGAAGCAAAGGGAAGATTAGCCAAAGGAATCACAGAAAACACAGCCCAGCCCCTGGATTAAGGCACAGCTCCTAATCTCGAATTACACAGGTCACAACATTTCATTTTCACTAGGTGCTCTACAATCTAGGTTGAAATACATGGACTAAATACCAATATGTTTACTAAACTCCACAGAAACTTTAAAAAAAAAACTATAAATAGGTCACAGATGTGCAAACATAGTATCTTTTCTCTGGTATGAGAAAAATGAAGATGTAAATGAGTTGTAGTATGTATAGTTGATACTGTGAAATAGAAAATATTTAAAAGGAAATAGGGTGTAGGGATAAATAACGAGGGGGAAAAGAATGTGATAGTAATAAAGAAAAAAGAAAATAAAGTTTATGTATAAAGGAGGTAGGGGGTTGTAGGGCAGGAGGGAGGGGAAAAATGAGAATCAAGTCATGTCATATTTTGGTACAAACTCTCAATGTTAAATGCGATGATGATGTGTATTCATAATGTACCAATAAAGATTTGAATTTTAAAAATATATATTAAAGAATGCTACCATGATGATCTTGTATCTTCATTAACCTAAACCCTCTTCCATGCATTTACAATCTTTTTAGATGCCAACTTTGAGAAATGCTTATACGGAGTTCCATTAAATTACAGGATGAACAGACTGCCTGCCGTCGAGTTAGAAACCTTATACACAGTAAGATTCAGCAGATCAGACTGTGAAAAGAATTTGTTAGGTTTGTGAATTTGAAGATTTGCTATGCCTCAAGAATTTAAAAGAACCTCAAAACAAAACAAAAATCTTCAACCTTGTTCTACAAAAAATGAAAACTAGGTGATTCTACTAATTAATTAGAAAAGAAACTCCAGATTTCTGCAGTACATTTCAATACATACACAACAATCTTGTTTGGCCAAAGCCAGCACTGAGCTATACTCCAGTTCCACTGACAATAGTCACCTTCAGTTGGGAAAGAGGCCAGAAAGGAGAACCAGAGGCGTAGAGTATAGACCATTAATGGTGTTGTTGGAAAAACTCCTTTTATTATATTCTTAGTTTAGATGTTCAGTGAAATTTTCTGTTAGTCTGTATTACATTTTTTGTTTGCCCAAAGCACATTAATTTTAAAATTCACTTAATAAAAGAAAATTTTTGCAAAACAGCATACAAATGCATTATCTCTGAAAATAGTTTGATGGATATAACCTCAAATACACTCTCAGATTACTTTCTCAACTTCATATAATCATTGTAATACACAAAGATATGGGACAAAAATTACCGTTGCACATCTCTTTGTAGTTAGGCTACTCTTTGGTGTAGAGAAAGAAAAAAGGGAGTCTTACATCTATTACTTATTTGTATTTTTTTGTTACTAGACATCAAAAATTTAGTTTCTAAAACTGTCCAGGAACAATAACATCACCAATAGGTACAAATCAATTTAGAAGTAAATAATAACAACTGTATTGTAAAAATTCATTATGGAAATTAACTCACTAGTGTTTTAGTGGAGATTTGGTCACAATATCCAGAGGTACAGAGTAGTGTTTGCAGGTTTGTATCCCCTCCATGAATTCGGAAAATCAAAATTATCAACATGAATCTACTTCCGTATTCTCAGAATAAGAGCTCAGATAAAACATTCAATGCTGCTTACTGATTTCTCATCTTAGTTTTAGCAACATTAACAGAACAATACTGTTTTTCAAGATTCTTGCATACAAGGTTCCATCTAATCCTAGGGTTGCAGGTTATGCCTTATTTGCATCTACCTAAGAAAAGTGTGGTAAAATGAGGAAACAAGCAGACATGTCTTATGGAGCTAATATTTGTAATATTAAATATACAATAATTACATATACATACATATACATGTAATGCATATGTAATGTAATACGTATATCCATTGCATATACAACAGTCAAAAGGTATTCTTTACAAACTAACTGCTACAGTACTGGAGCAGTTTAAGGCTCTGGCGTACTATGACTGATTTTCAAGAAAAGTGTACATAAAACAAAATTCATAGACAGCAAGAATGTAAAAGAGCTGATTCTGGTACAAATTCTCAATGTTGAATGCAATGATGATGTGTATTTATAATGTACCAATAAAGATTTAAATTTTAAAAAAGTTGAACTGCTGTGAAAAATAGTACACAGTTCCATTAAAAAAAAAGAAAATCACTGTATGGTCCAAAAATTCTACTTCTGAATCTACATGCAAAAGAACTGAAAGCAGGAACTTGTTATTTAAATAATAATGTTCATAGAAAACATTATTCATAATAGCCAAATGTAGGTGTGATCCAAATGTTCAAAGGCAGTATGGACAAAGAGAATATGAAAATAAATATATTCAGCCCTAAAAAATAAAATTCTGGTGCATTAACACACTGGATGAATCTTGAGGATATTATGCTAAGTTTAAAATGCAAATCATGGGCCAAGGATTTAGCTCAGTGGTTCTGGCATCTGCCTTGCAAACACAAGGTCCTGAGTTCAATCCCCAGTAATCACACATCACAATGCTGTGTGCAGTGGCTCACGCTGGTATACCCAGGACTCTAGAGGCAGAGGCAGGAAGATTGCTGTGAGTTTGAGGGTTGTCTGGGCTACAGAGTGAGCTCAGAACCAGTCTGAACTACAAAGTAAGACCCTGTCTCAAAAAAAAAAAAAAAAAAAAGGCCAATCATAAAAGGACAAATTTTTTATGATTTCATTTATAATGTTACTAGGCCAGTCATGTTCAAAGGCAGAAAGAATGGTCATGATCATGAGGGGCTGAGAGGATGGTGGAGTGCAGAGTTTGACTTTAATGAGTACAGAGCTCCAGGTTGGGAACATGAGAAGGGCCTGGGGACCAAATGCGATAGCCACAGACAATACTGATGTTTTTAATACTACTGGATTATACATTTAAAAGTAGTTTAAATTGTAAATTGTATACACTGTATATCTTACTGCAATAAAAAACAAGACTGCTTTAAAATAGTGCATCATAAAAGCTTCAAAAGGCAAGTAAAATTCTACAGACAATCTCAAGAGTTCATTGATCACCTAAACATAGTCTGTGAACTCCAGTTATCAAGGCCTGTTAAATTTCCACACAGATATGATGAAACAGGAATTTCAGTACTTTTTATAGAATTAGCTTCTTGTTATCCCTTTAATGATTGCAGTTAAATCCCATGCCTAAATATAATAAAAGTTTATTAAAACAGCAAAATTGTTCTTCCTAATCTGAAGTTGTCTTTCCCACACTAAAACAGAGCAATAACTATTCCACATTTGTTGTTTGTATTTCATCACTGTTTTCAGACAGAACGAGAGATCTGCTGCCTACACACCATTTCTCAGCATCAACACCCATTTTCTTATGCAATTTTAAATTCTGTTGGCAGGTTGCAAACATTTTTTCCAACCACAAACAAAACTTCTTTTGATACTCTGAGTGAATGTTCAAGGAAATGTTCCCAATAAAAAGGCTATTTCAAACAATAATGTGGAAGTACATCGACAGTCTCAGAGAAATCTAAGTGGTAAGTAACTCCATGAAAATTCAGGTTCTAGAGCAAAGACGTGGAAAATTCTGTAGCTAACTTTTTGAAAAATCAGCTATCCTTATGTCTTCAAGGAGGGACTTAGAAAATGTTAGAAGAACACTGAATGCAAAAGCTAAAAGTAAAAATGTTGGGGGCACTATATTACTTAGTTTTCATGCAAAGTTATGAATAATTTTTAAATGTCTAAAACACTACTATGAAAAACCTCTTGATCCCTGTTCATTTCTTAACAATTATAGAAAACTAGCTTCTCCTGGAAAATTTTAGCTTAAAATCTTAAATCCTAGAGCATATTTGCTATCTCAAAGATTTCTTTGTTCCTTAAAAGTCATTTATAAAACTAGACAATCACAAAGATACACTGTGATAGATAAGGCATACAGAACTTAGAGAGTAATGTCAGGCACTGTTGGAAGCACTGTACACTTCTTAATTAAATCAATCCTGAAAATCACCACACGGCTAGGTACCAAAATTATTCCCTGTTTTACAGAGATCAAAGAGAGGTACGGAGATGTGAGATAATTTTACAAATATCACAAACATCACACAACTGATTAAGTGGTGGGTCACAGTCTGGCTCCAACAGCCTGGTTCTTAACCATTACACAGACTACCTGCTATAACATGCTGGAGAGATAAAGATGATTTTGATAATGATGAACAAACTTTTTTTAGTATTATTTCAGTTGTCTTTAGGATTCACAGCATGGCATGTGTTTTGCTTGTTTTTAAACTATGGCACTGTCCCAAAATTAAGTGTAATTCACAAGACTAAACATGCTAGAGAAACCTTAGATTGCTGGTACTGTCCATGAGCAAGGAGAAAGTAAGTCATAATTAAGAGCCACTTTCTAAATCATTTGCTAATTTTACAATCAATACACATATTTGAAAACAAACCCAGCAGGACTGGTACAGTACTCTGCATAACAAAGAAAGAAATGTATCAGATTTAAGGGAATGAAAAGGGCAAGCAACTGATCACACCTTTTATAAACAAACATACAACTGAAATTTTCAACATATTAAATACACTTCAAGATGGTGAAGCATAGGTAAACTGCCCAAAATAATTAGAGGCCTAAAGGAAGAACAGAGTTCATGATTGGTATGACTCACACACAACTCACAGCAAAACAAAAACCACCAGACGTTTATCTCTTGAAAAACAAGTCACTGAGTCTGGAAGCAGCCTAGGAAGCAAGAAATACCACGTGCAACTCAAACACTCATGTGTGTCTAAAAATAAAAAGGGGAGGTAGGCACATGAGTGATGACTTCGAAATCTGACCTTCTCTGAAACACACAATTCCATTTATAACTTCCAAAATAATTTCAAAACACCTGAAAATAGCATGTTTCACAAGACAAGCCAGAAAGAAAGGTTAGAAAGACACTGCATAAGTCAGAGGGTAAAATATATTACAGTAAGAAACTACTATATTTAGAGAAAGAAATTAAGATTTTGTCACACTGATGGTATTCTTTGAAAGGGTGGCCTCCTCTCTGTATTAACTTGAGCTAACAGAGGTCAAGTATTCTCTCTTTAAATTCTTCAGCTGACCTCACTCGTTAAAGAGCTACCAAATTACTGACAATCAGGTTTTTATCTCAAAGGACACAACCTGCAGAGACTGAAGGTTGGCATATCTATTTAAACACTGATTCTGCTTGAAGAAAACATGAAATAATTATGTGTAGAAGACTAGTTCTTC
Organism: Petromus typicus; assembly: GCA_004026965.1. NCBI lineage: Eukaryota > Metazoa > Chordata > Mammalia > Rodentia > Petromuridae > Petromus > Petromus typicus. The sequence continues at coordinate 39,651 of PVIR01007565.1, read as the reverse complement.
TGGAACCAAATTCAGATCCCATCTTTGAGTTAAAAGAAAGCTATTATCCCCTAAAAAAATATAAAATAGTAATCCCACCAAAATGATGTATTGAAAATAGAACAGAAAAGAAACACAAATCCAACACAGAAATGCTATAAAAAATAAGGATGCAGTGGCATGGGGTCTGGTCCATGTAGCCTGAACATATTTGGAAATTTGGCAATATTTTATGATGTTACAGCTAATAATCTACTAAGATTAATATCAGTAAACAAGAACTATTGAAGATTTGTTAATTATACTCACACTGTCAGCCACAGATTGTAATGTATTTACTGTAAATACAGCCTGTTACTAAGGGATATGCTTTCATGTCACTAGCACTGCCAAATCAAATCAAGCCATGCTTTAAGAGTTCACCAGAGCTGTTAGTACAGCAGAGGGCATGACATAGTGTTATTAATTATAACTAAAGAATAAAACAAAAAACAAAACATTGTCTACTTCCTTATGTACTTTGTGTTTAGACCAGTTATGAGCTTTACAAACCAACATCTCTCCACATTTTGAGCAAAACTGAGTTACAGATAGATCCCTTTAACTTCTCACTTGGAACTCTTATACTGAGAGCCAGGCAGCCTCAACAGAACTCAGGGTAAAACCTGCAAGCTTCGTAAATCAAGTTCCAAATTAACCTTATCATTTATACCGCCCAATGAAGACACCATAATTAGGAATACAAACTGTGCACAAGGAATACGAAAGTGAAATGATCTAGAAAAAAGAACAGAAAGGAACAAAGAAAAGGAAGACTAAGCAGAAAAGGAGCTTTCCTGCACAGAAGGGAAAGAGTTACAGATAGACAGGTAACCAACAATTCTAGATCCTACGACGAAGACTAAATGTGGGCTCTCCACTCCACAGCCTACGCATTAGAATTGGTGAGAGATACAAATTTGAGCAGAATTATTAATTAACTGTTATAACTCATCTCCCGGAATAGATAAGGCATGTTGTTTCTACCTAATTATCATAAGCATAGCCCTTTAACAGTTGCACATTTTAAACATAAAAGTAACCTATAGTGTTTCTTCCTGCTAATAAAAATACACTACACCTGGCAGAGGCCACTTGACCAGACTATGAAGTGATCTCCAGAATTCTTCCTTCCAGAATTCATGTCCTCCATAACCTCTCCTTCTTGGGTGTGAGCAAGACGTGTGACTTGTTTCTAATCAATAAAATATGGCAAAGGTGATGAGATATCACTTACACGTTACAAGAGCATCGCATCTGTCTGGGGAAGAAATGCTCTGGCTGTGAAGTGTGTGGTCACACTGGCTGCCCTGCAGACAGAACGCACTGCAAGGAATCGAGGGCACCTTCTGGCTGACAGCCAACAGGAGCCTGAGCCCTCAGCAGCGTGAGTCCCCAGGCCTTACCGATGCCCTCACTGTGGCCTGGCAGGACACCTGAACTGTGCTCAGACCCCCATGAGTTCCTGGCATGGTGACATATTATGTTTCAAGTATTTAAGTTTGGAAAACTAATACAGGACCTTAATAGCTGTCAAACCACTCTACTTTTACCATCCCTCCATGGCAGAAGGTCCTGAGCCATCATTTACTTCAAGCTACACTATGAAGGAGAAACCCATGGCATGGGTAAGACCAGGAGAAGCAGAAATGGCTGCAGCCCCTGTGCAAGGCTACACCACACTAAGTCAACATGATTGTGAAACTTGCTGTTTTAACTACTAAACTTGGCTACCCATGAAAATACTCTAGATCTGTGTTCTGGGTTGTGATCAGCGCTTTATTATTTAATATTAAAACAGACTAGAAAATGTCAGAATGGCTCCCAGGAACGTGGATATCTGTCATGCCACTTCCCCTCAATTCTACAATGAGGTGAGGACCCGCTCTGCACATGGTACCGTGTCATCAGTTAGAAGGGCCTCAGGAAGAGACATGACAAGTGCATGACAAACTGTAATAAGATGGTATGACAAAGGCCAAAGGGACAGCAAAATCAAGAAAAGAAACAAGTGTAGCTGGAACCAAGGGATGCTTCCAGAAAGGGACAGCACTTCAGTCAAGCCTGGAGTAAGAAGGTAGCGTTTCATACACCTACACAAGAGTTAAGGAAAAGGGTGTGGCACCCACTTCGCCACCCACAGGGACAACAAACTATCATAGTGATTCTGTGCCCAAGACAGGGCAAGCGGGACGGGGAGAAATAACACCAGAATGTGGGTGCGTGTATCACAGTAAGAGCTGCTGGAAGAATGGAGCCAGGAGACAGAGCACAAAGCCTGGCGGTGAGTACCTACCAGAGATCTGTGTCAAAATGTTAAACACAACGGATCAGAGCAAGCGATGCTATTGCGTGCACAGCCCGCTACTGTGAGATCCTAGTATCCAGCTGGAGCACTCAGGGCTAGACTTGGGGGCAGCCTGTCATAGTCACAAAGAACGGGACTGACTGGGGTCTACAGTACTCAGTGATACTTCCACTTGAGTATCACATGCAAATTTCCTTTTCAAATCTCTTTGATATTCTGTATAAATCGAGTCAGCAAAGCCAAATCTACTAATTCATAACCAAACACATTCTTCTTGTTCACATTTTGTGCTCTATTAAAACTACTCGATATGCGAGCCAGGGATTTAGCTAAGTGGTTCCAGCGCGCCTGTCTTGCAAGTACAAGGACACTGGTTCGATCCCCGGTAACCACATACTATACTGGGCGTGGAGACTCACACCCAGCAGCAACCAGTACCACATACCACAGTGCCGGGTGTGGTGGCTCACCCCTGTAATCCCAGCACTCGGGAGGCAGAGGCAGGAGGATAGCTGTATGTGAGTTTGAGCCTGAACTCAGGGCCAGCCTGAACTACAGAGTGAGACCCTATCTCATTAAAAAAAACAAAAAAACAAAAAAAACAAAAAAACAAAAAAAACAAAAAAAACAAAAAAACAAAACTACTCGATATGGACAACTTTTCTAATGCTATTATAAACTATACTACAAAATATATTACTCAAACTCAAGGGCTGGCATTCTTTTCCCATAGTGTTAGGTAGGACATTTACTAGGTTTTAAGGGCTACATGGTCCTCATTTTAAATGGCATGTTCTGTTGTTGTAAGGTAAAACCAGCCATCATGGATTTGTAAACAAATGAACACAGTTGTGTTGCACTAAAACTTTACTTACAGAATCAGTGACTAAAATGTGTTTGGCTTTGGGTCCTAGTCTGCTGACCTCAAATGCAACTTTTTTTGCACTAATTTACTTCTAAAGAAATAAATTGCTCCTCTTTTCTACACACTAGATTAGCTTAATATCAATGCTTTAAGAAAGTTGTACTGTATAGTGGGTATGAAGTTCTTTTCCTACAATTTAATAAAATAACTTCTAAAAGAAGATGCGAATGGCGTACAGAACTTCTGCTGTCAAATCAGTCTTTTAAATATACTCCAAGAGTTGAGTGTAATGGCATACACCTACAATTGTAGTACTTGGGGTCTGAGGCAGGAGGGATTATAGTGAGTCAAAGGCCAGGGGAAGTGACACAGTGAGCTCGAGGCCAGTTTGGATGACACAATGAGACGCAGCAGCAAAAAGATAAACACCTCAAGTCTACCCTGTTTCACATCCTCACCCTCTCACATGAGCCAGACACACACTGTTCAAGTGTATGTTCACGGCACGTGACACCTTACACAGCAAAACAGAAATAGCCCTATCCTTCAGGAGCCAGCGTGATGAGCACACAGGCCTGGGACGTGAGGGACGGAGAGGAGGGTCACTGCCAATGACAGCGATCCTCACATGGGCCACTCAGACAGGAGACCTGCTACCACACCTCTGGACCATTCCGAGAGCGTCCTCTTTTCTCTCCTTCCATTCACACTCTGTTAAAGGATAGTCTCCATCCTGCAGGGCAAGTGCCCACTTGGTCATGCCCATCCCCTCATCCGGTAAATAAAGTCCAGTCTCACCAGGCTCTGGGTCACTTACCCTCCAGGCCTCACTTTCTGCTGCTTTCCTTTGCCACCCGCTGCCCACGGCGGCTCCTTCCTGAGCCTGCCAAGAAGCCTCCCTGTCCCGGCCCTCTCTCCAAACACCCCCTTGGCGCTCTCACTCACTTCCTTCACATCTCCACTCAACCAGCACGACTCAGACAGCCAGCCTTAAAGTGGCCCAGAGAGCCCTTTCTTTTACTCAACATCTCAAGATGACTTTATTTTCCTTGCTGAATTTTCTCTCACATGCTTAGCCATTTATCTGACTGTCGGTCTCCCAGAATGGAAACTCCAGGAGAACATGGATCCTACTCCCACCGTGACTTCCTCACCACTTCAAACGGTGTCTGGCACTTCAACAAACAGCTTTAAATTAAAATTTTGAAAGAATAAGACATTCCTTCAAATATCTGTATATAATATATATATTATAAATGACTATGTATTATATTATAAATAAATTATATTATAAATTATTATATAAATTGTATTATAAATCATTATATAAATTATATAAAAATTATATTTAATTAAATTAATATGGAACCAGGGGAGGCTTCCAAAGAGAGACATATTAAAGTATAATTCAATTATATTATAAATTACTATCATATATATTAAAACATTCCCAGCGTTTGGGCTTAGCTTTGCTGGATACCAGGGCCAATAGTTGTCATCAATAAAGCATAGCCTTGTGGAGCTTACACATACATCTTCACACACAGACAAAGCTAAACCATTTTTACGGCAAATCAGTCCAGTACTTGAGAATACCAACTTTGAGTTTCACAAGCTTTGTGACCTTAATCGAATGTAATATTCAATCACTATTTGCCTCATCTATGAATGCAGAATAATGTAAGTCATTAACTTCAGAAGATTAATATAAAGAATAAACAAGTTAATAACTGTGAATTACTTAGAAAATTCCTGGAACAGTCCAAGTATTCACTGATGATGATGATGATGATGATGATGATGATGATGATGATGGTGATGGTTAAAGTGAAATGATTTTAAGGCCCGAAAACTTTGCCCTCACTCCAACTGTATGCCACGCCCCAGGCACAGGCCTGGGGAGCAGAATCCTAAAGCTTCAGGGCTGCCAGATAAAGGAGGTCTTTTCTTGGTGGGACAACTGGGGACTGAGGAGCCTTCCTGTCTACAGTGACATCACTGGCAGAGGACAGTGCGACTGCACAAGGCTTCTAGATGAGAGGTGGTCCACAAAATGTCTTCTTCTAATAAGAAAAATGATTTTTTAATATCTTTTGTCATCACATATACTATCTTATTTCTGTAAAAACCCAGTTGTAAAGAAAATATAAAGAGACTCATACATTTTTAAAAATCTTCACATTCTGTATTTATTTTCGAATATAGAAAAGAGCCTCATTTGTTTGCCAATCAAAGCTTTTAAAGCAATACAAGACAGATGTGTGTCATGATTTTCACTAATGTTAGGACAATATGTAGTTGGTTAGTTTTGTCTTTCACTAGAGTTCTATGAAACTAAATCCAGACATCATTCTGATCAATAGGAATGCAGAAGAAAAGCACTAATTGAATCCAAACAAAAACAATCTACTGCCACTACTATTAAAACTTAAGATTATATTCATAGAGGTTCGAAATCAGAGGAAACTTAGAAGGCACATCTCTGTAAGATATTCTTTTAAAATATATTTAATTATTTTGCCTAGCAAATTGAGAAAAATGTCTGCTAAAAGCTAAGTGAAATCTTTGCCCAGGAAATAGTCATCTTAGTCAACACTATCTGTTAAGACTGTTAAAAAATTACTGTAGATAATCACTTAAGAACTTTGATTTATATGAATTCCTAAATGTCTGTGTAAGGTTAATATATCTGTTCTGTTCTGAATAGTGACTTATAAAGTTGAAGCCCTTAGGGGTAATTATGTAATCACACTTGTTTTCAGTGGTCATAGCATAGATCTATAACTTTTCACAAAACTGATTTCAGTTACATAGAAGAACCAGAAAAACAATGTTAGCTCAATTTAATGGGAAGAAATTTATCACTCTTTAAACTAAGACACATTGAACTGGAAAAGATTGGTTGATACCTAAATTGCTTATGATAGCATCTTATAAAACTGAATTTATTGCCTCACAAGTATATAATCACTGAGGTAAAAGTACGAGACCCATGACATCCTATCATTATTACAGTTTCTAGAATTCAGTCCTGAAACATCCCAGGTGAACTCCAGTTTGAGACACACTGGTAAAGCCATGATCTACATCAGTGGTAGCCAAACTACGGTACTCCTGCTACAGAGAACATGCCAAGCTCTGTCCATCTGCACCCAAGCAAACTTGCCCCCACAACACCACAAAAGCTAAGTATCTAAAACAGTGCATGTGGGGGCCACACACATGCTCTGAAAGAAGTAGTAGCACCAGGTGATGACATCACAAGCCCCTTTTGTGTGGCCAATGAGCCTTCAGGTTTAATTGCAATGCTGGCTCTCTGCACTAAATAAGTTTTGAGTTGCAGTTTCAGCAACTGGTCTCTAAAACGTTCAGCACAACTGATCTAACCCCCAGCGGTGACAGTTTGGCCTTCAGTCCCATGAAACTAAATTAGAGATTGTGAAGGCTCTAAAACAAGTCCCTATTGAAGAAAAGACTTATGGGTAACTTGGAAAGGAGTGCCTGGGAAGCTGACACTGCAGGACTGCAAGTTTGAGTCCTGCCTGGGCAACGCAGCAAGAATCTACCTCAAAATAAAAATTAAACAAGGACTGGAAATGTAGCTCAATGTAAAGGCCCTGATTTAATTCCCAGTGCGAGGAAAGGAAAAGGAAAAGGGAAAAGGAAAAGAAAAAGGAAAGGAAAGGGGAGGGAAGGGGGAGGGAGAAGGAAAAGGAGGGAGAGACAGAGAAGAAAGTAAAAGAAAAGAAAGGAAAAGCAAGCAAGAGAGTATCTGCACGCACACTAACGGAGAGACATGTATAGGAGAAAGGTGTGGAAAAGCATACAGACCTTTCTTCAAGAACAAGAGGCCCCCTGCAAAGCCAGGCCTTGTAGGTTATAAGGGATTCCATTACTATCATAAAGTATAAGAGCATTCTGTTAGATCAAAAGCAAGCTTTTCACAAAAGGCCAAGGCATAAATAGTTTGTTGATATGAATATAAGTAACAATGGCCTTTCTAAGATTATGTCAAACTATTCAGGGAAAAATAATGTTGGTGGCTCCTGGTGGAGTATGGGACAACTGCACACCACAATTACTCTTCCAACAATAGCAACCAATCAAACTTTCTAGATAGGTTTAAAAAAAATATATCATATCACATCTCATTCAATACTATGAAAATTATAAAAAATTCAGGAGCATAAATTATGACAACTACTTTTCCTTCACTTCTGGCAAACAGAGAACTTTGTAAACCTGTAATTTCCTATGAAAAGATGGTACATGAATGAAGGTTTAATGTTTTTTTTGACCAGGCTGAAATATACATTTGAAAAACTAAAAACATATATACAATCTATTATGTAAAGAAGGGTCTTAATACCATAATAATAAAAAAAGTATTATTGAAAGGAAACAAAAGCCAGTGGCTACCTGCCCTGGGAAGGTAGGCAAAAAATGAAAAAATGCAATTTACTTTCAGGAACTATTTTAATAGGGATTTGGAGAAGAGGTTAAAAAAGAAGAAAAGAGAACTCAAACTAAGCCCATCCTGCAAAACTGAGTTTCTTATATGCTTAAGCCATATAACATCAACATTTATAAATGAACCTTGGTTTGCCCATAGGATAATCAGCCTAATTTAAGGCTTTTAAACCTGAGGTTCACCTGAGAGACAGCCTGGGAAGATCTACTCTCTGAATTGGATCCAAGGGGCCCCAGCCATTCGTTTTCCACTCCTGAGTGCCCGGGGCACAGCAGGCAGTGATGTCATTAGGTGCGGCTGGTCTGGCATTTGGTCTGGACCTGGGAGACAAAGAACTGAGCAGTAAGCAGCATTGCTGGACTAGTGGCTGGCAGGCTCCAGGGTGATGCTATGAATAAGTGGGAAAAAAACTGAGCAAATCCCACTCGCCAGGAGTTCAAGACCAGCCTAGGCTACACACAGTGAGACCCTGTCTCAAAACAAAAACAAAATAAACCAGACGGACTGCTTTGAGGATGTTTTACACATCTCTTTCTTCATGTGCATATTAACAAAAAGAACTAGAGATAGAAGCAACACATTGGAAATTAAAGCCTCAGCTATAGACCCAAATATACCAATAATTGCTAATATGATTATTTCTCTAGCTTTCTAATACTCAAAATGAATGTAATTCCTACCTTTCATACACATTCAGGGATTAAAGAAAAACATGCACACAGTCCTCACAGAAAGCAAGATCCTTCCTATACCCTGTCCCTCAAAATCTTCCATCTATACTAATTAAAACTCAATTGTAGCTGTGAAGCACAACTACAATAGTAATTCACCATTACACAGTACAGCCACCAACTCTTAACATCAGTAGCACCAGAGGTAGTACATAAACCTTTGCTCAAGAAATGAAGAGCGCTACTAAACAATGTTGTACAAGGACCAGGATGAAGAGATCACCAAAGGGGGTCAGGGCAGGAATGTTTTGTTAAATCAAACAAAAGCTTTTCAGTCACTATAATTTCTTGGAGTCTGCAGGTACAGTATTATCAACTCTTGCTTTCCTATGTTTTGGGGTTTTTTCTTTGTTTTTTGTTTTAATTTGAACAAAATACCATATTCATTCTGTTCACTTAAAGATATAATGCAATTAAATTAGTTTCAAGAACAATAAAGAGAACATTCTCATCTTCTAAAATTAACTGAGATGTAAGTTTTCAGGAAAGTACTGAGCTCTGATTCTCTTTTCTATGGTGATGCTTTACTGGATAACCATAGAAATGTGTGTTTATGGCGAAACTGCAAGAAGAGATGTTTCTTCGTACCTAACAACACTGATTACACCAGGGCTAATTCCGCCTAGCAACAGTACTCATTCTACCCTAAAATTCACTTCTGTAAATCAAAGTACAAAGAGCACTTTGAGATCAATCTAGTAAAAACAACAACAGGATACTGTACTGAGTTGAGCAAATTCACATCTTCTTGGAAATGGAATGTGACCTAATTTGGAAATAGGTCCTTTGTAGATCTGGAAGTTAAGATGAGGTCAAACGGAATAGGGGAGGACTTTTAATCCATAAAAGAATAGGAAAACATGAAGACAGGTACAGAGAAAACAGGGCCATGGTAGAAAGAGAGACAGAGACCGGAGTTTTGCTGCTGAAGGCCAAGGCTGAGCAAGAATTGCCAACAATGATTAGAAGCCAGAGGAAATGAGGAAGGACCCTTCCTCAGAGGCTCTAGAAGCAGCATGGCACTGCCTACACCTTGATTTGGGGTTTCTGGACTCTGGAAGTCTAAGAGACTAAATTTCTGTTATTTTAAGCCACGTGGTTTGTGGTACTTTGTTATGACAGCTGTAGGAGACTAATACAAATATGTGCTCAGAAACCTGACCTCAAGTGATAAAATTAACATGCAATTATGTGCATACCAGTATATGAGAAGTTACCAAGCTATTAGCAGTGATTATCTCTGGGTGGTGGACTGCTGGCTTTTACCTTATGATTTGTGCTTTTTCTGAATTTTCTAAGCCTTTTATCAATAAGCATGTTTACTTTTATAATCAGAACAAAAGCCAATAAAGATGACTCCATAAGAAAATTGTACACAGTTAAAGTAATCAGGAAACAAGGCATAAAGAAAAAACATATAAAACTAGAAAGGGCAAGGAATAAATAACCAGTGAAATAGAGAAAAAAATTTAAATCAGAGTCTATACAAACTTTAGATAAATGATTTTGAAAATCCACATAAAATGGGTAATTTTACACAAACACAATTTACCAAATCTGATCCCAAAAAAGACAAGTGGTTTTAAAAAGTTGAAATCGCATAGCAAAAATAGACAACCTAAAAAAAAATTCAACACAAGCCTTTGAGATTAGATGATAAAAGTGTTGCATAAATGATCATGAAAAATAGAAAAACATCCAGTTTTCCTTCTTGTCAGATTCTGAAATCTGACAAAGAAAACAAGAGAGAAAATTTCCATCATTCTCAGGGATCAGAAATTTTACCAGGGAGTTTCAGACCTCAGTCAATACAAAGAGTGAGCAGTAACAGGACAGGAGAATAGGCAGCCTCACTGCATGAAGAGGACAGCTGGCCCTCCACAGATTCAACTCTGCAAGTGCAGAGACGGAAAGGTGAGCGATCTCTCAAGAGCCCTGAAGAACCACAGGAAGGAGCGCTGTAAGTACTGTGCTGGTCAGCCTTGGTGAGTGACAAAACAACAGAGGCCAGAAGAGAAGCCATGGCAACAGGCAGAACATCTGTTACCAGCCAGGGAAAAGGACCTAACACACAGCACACAACAAAAGCATCCTCTTAGTCCTCATCTAAAAGCTACTACATTCTATATCTGCTTAACTACAGATGAAATCAAATTAAAAAGAGATCAGCTGTCACCAACTGACAAAACTCTGCTCAACAACATTTAGGGATATTTAAAAAAAGTCAGCACCCAACAACCTAAAATGTACAGCCTGGATCCTAAGAAATGATGGCCAGGCAGGCAAAGAAAGAAGTAGGAAAGTATGATCCACAGTGAGGAGAAAATAAGTCCATAATAACAGAAGGAGAAATAACACAGATGATAAAATTAGTAGACAAGAGCTTACACAGCTGAACATATTCCACATGGTCAAAAGACAGAGGAAACTAAGAGCATGAGGAGAAAAACAGATACAAAAGAAAGATGAAAACAGACACAAATAAAACTTCTGGTAATTAAAACAGAAGAGTAAATTCTGTTGTAAAGAAAATAGTAAATTCTTTGTAAAGAAAAATTTTTAAAAGTTGAGATTTTTAGCATATGAAACACCACATAAAAACTGGTGGATAAATTTGAAGAGAAAAATACAAATTATCCCAAATGAACCAGAAGGCTGAAAATTAACAGAATACTAGTAAACTGTACGGCAACATGAAGCAGACAAACAAAATATTAACATACAACTCAAGTCCCAGAAAGGAAAGAGAGATATTTGAGGAAGTATTGCCCAAGCTTTTAAAAATGTGATGAAAACTCAAAACCCATAAAGATCCAAAAAATTCAATGACCAGTGTAGCAACAACAGGACAAACCACAGCAAGACACATCACAAGAAACAGTTTCAGAACCACTAAGAAAAATTTAAAACACCCAAAGGAAAATTAAAAACATTATATTTATAGGAACAAAAATCAAAATGACAGCTGACTTCCGGTCAGAAACAATGCGAGGCCATAAAAAATGGTGCAACATCCTTAGAGTATTAAAAGAAAAAGCTTGTGAAGTAAGAATCTTAAACTCATTGAAAATGTCATTCAAAAATGAAAGTGACAGAAAGGCTTTTTCACACCCACAAAAGCCAAGGCAATTCAGCAACAGGGGATGAACACTACAGGACCTAGGTAAAGCTAGTAGACAAAAGGGATACCAGGTGAAATCTCAGTCTACAGAAAGGAATGAAAGGTACTACACTGTACTACACTGATGAACTATACGACTCAATATAGATTATTATTATTTCAAAAAAAAAATCTTGTTAGCCAAGAGTGCTGCTGTAACCCCAGCACTCAGGAGGCAGAAGCAGAAGGATTCTAAGTTGGAGGCCAGCCAAAACAGCACAGGGAGTTCCCAGGCCAGCCTGGAGTCCAAGACTAGATGACAAAACCCAGTCTCCAAAAAGAGAAAAGAATAGTCTCCTTACAAATGTGTCTGAAGAGAACTAATTATGTTGGCTGTAGGTTCATAATATACACAGAAATAAGGCAGAGGACAAGAGAATCAATAAAGTGCAAAATTTAAAAGTGTATGGCTATCAGGTTCTAATCATTCTGAAAAGGTTTTAAAGTGGAGCACTTTAACTTTGAAGTAAATTTCAGTAAATTAAATGTGCTGTAATCTAAACACCTATATGACAACTCATTAAAATTAGATCAAAATAAATGGATAATAGAGCTAAATGTGCAAGCCAAAATTTTGGAATTTCTACAATAAAAAATAGATAAAATGTTAGCGGCCTAGCTTCGGACACATAGCTTAAGCAAAACGATGTTTTACAGTATATGTTTTAGAGTAGCATTTTAAAATATATGCAGGAGTACGTCAAAAATTATTTTCAAAAAATATTAAGAAAATTAAAAGCTGAGCATGTAATGGAAGATAAATACTTGTAAAATATGCTTCTCTATCTAATACTGAAATGACATGGAACATATAAAGGAAATCATAATGCTAAACAGTGAGCCAGAAAACAACCAACAAAATGAAGAAACTAGAGAATGAAAAAAACATTTTGTCAGCTACTCCTTAATCAGAAGATGAGTGTCTAGAACATAAAAGGAATTTTTCAAAGACCCTAAAAAGTAAAAACCTCAATGAAAAATGGGCAACTGAAAGGAACAGGCACTTCTGAGAAGAAGTACAAGTGATCAACAATGCATGAAAACGTGTTCAACATTTCTGGGCACCAGAGAAATATAAACTGAAACAACACTGGGATTCCATCTTATTCCAGAAAGAATGGCTATTATCAAGAGGCCAAATAATAACAAAGATCTAGTGAGGTTCCAGAGGAAAAAACAACATTTATACATAGTTGGTGGAAATATAAATAATATGACTATTATGATATTAGTGTGGAGACTCTGCAAATCATTAAAATAGAAATTCCATTTGACCTTGCTATTCATCTTCCAGGTATCTTCTTGAGACAATCAAAGACACATATCACACTGGTAGGTAAATATCCATGTTCAGAGCAGCACAACTCATCATAGTCAAAAGAGGAACAATTTATATATCCATCAACATATGAACAGATAGGGGAAAAGTAACATTTATGTACAATAGAATAGAATAGTAGAATAGAATTTTACTCTGCCATAAAAGATAAATTTGAGTTATTTGTGGAAAAATAGAAGCACCTTGAGACCATCATGCTGAAATGAAATAAACAAGTAAAAATAGCACATAATTTCTCTGATATAAGAATCTCAAAAGGGAAGGAATTGCCATGTATCCAGTATCATGAATCTCACAGTTTAGTTTGTACTAAACTAGGAAAAAGAAGAAACAGAGACTAGATTTTTATTTATTGCCAACTCTAGAAAATACACAATGACCCATCGTGATGACAAGCAGATGACTTCTCTGTGGGGAGGATGGAGCTGGGAATAGATGAGAAAAGCAGGAAACATCTGGAGTGGTGGAGATATTATGATCCTGACTGGTGACGGCTTCCTTGTTGCATACGGAGGAGAGTCGTCAAGAGGAGCTCTATAAAGAACGTTGAGTGTATACCAAAATAGCTCGGTGCGAATTTGAGGGAACCCCCCAGTCACGTACACTAGCCAATATGTAGCGGTTTGAAACACATTAAAAGTGCTTTTATTTGTGGTGGTAGGAGGATCAAACCCAGGGCCTCAGACACGTTAGGAAGCACCCTACCCCTGAGTACATCCCTGACCTGTCTGGCTTTTTTGTTTTGTTGTAAGGCAAGTTCTGACTAAGTAATTCAGACTTGTCACAAACACAGTCTGTAGTGAAGTGGCCTCAAACTTGTGACCCTCCTGCCTCAGCCTTCCAAGTAACTGGGACGACAGGTGTGTGCCACTGTGCCTAGCTGAAAAGTGCTTTTTAAAAGAAAATACAAAATGTGAATACTAATTCCTGGGTAAAAAGTAAAAACAAATCAAAACAAGTTGCCTTTGGAGGAGGCTGGATGACAGATTCTTATTGTGAGTAGCTGTCTTTTTCTTCAGAAACTATACAGTCACAAAATAATTGGGAAAAACTTCTCAGAAGTTTCTGACTGAAAAATGAAGAAGCAAGAGAAGATTAAAATACTACCATTTAACACATTATCTAAAAATGAATGTATCCAGCTCTGAGGTCGGCAAATGGCCAGATTCGGCCCTGATTATAAATGATCAGCAGGGTCACAACAACCATTACACTTTTAAAAGGTAATAAAAATATTCAAGAGATATGTGCATTCCACAAAGCTTGAAATACTTATTACCCAGCTCACCACAGAGTACTTGTCAGCTCAGCTCTGGCCAGGGCCAATAATTAAGCTATTTTTTTCCCCCTTAGGTAAAAGACTGATAACTTTATGAAGTCTGGATTAGATTAATATACAAGTCATAGATCAACAAAAGAAGTAAAACTGGAGGTGAGCCTCTTGCATACCACCAGCTCTGAAGCACTCTTGCCAAACTCTGAATTCTGTCACAAGGTCCAAATCTAATTCTTATGAATATCTAAGCAGATACTGGAAGACAGAGAAGCATAGTGAAAAATATCACGAATATTATGCAAAATATATTCATATTATTTTTCATATTATGAAAAAAATATGCAAATAGCAAGTCCAGAACATGGGAAACTATACAAGAGTATCATTAAATGAATTTAAGGAAAGAAGACCAGAAGGGAATGGGAAGAAAAGCAAAGAAAAAGGAAGGGAGAAATGAAGGAAAGGCAGAGAGACACTGTGTTGAGATCGTAGGAGTAAAGGGTGAATATTGACCTAGGCTGATGCAGATTTCCCAAGACAGACCAGGGCATCTTTTCACACTTTTTTCCAAGGAAACAATAAGTAAAAATAAATGCAACATGCTATGTCTGCTTCTTCTATGAAACTGCTCCCTGGTGGCAGAGGTTGGGACTTCCTGTGCAGGACTGGGGTATGCTTACCAAGAATGGTATAAAACAGTGGTGACAATCCCGGGCTGGGTCTTGCTATGTCAAGGTGGAATCCACACACCTCAGCTCTCATCCGTGACAATCTCAGTAGGACTGTATCAGCTGGCAGTCCTTCAAGGCCTTGGGAATCTGGTGTTTCACTAACATAGCAACAGAGCTAGGAAGGTGCAGAGCATCAGCCACAGAGGGTGCAGATCTCTCAAGTCAGAACAACCATTTGTAAAGGTGCGGCGGGGTGGTGAAGAAAAGTGCCTACTGTGGAAGCATAGAGGCTAACCAGCTAAATGACCACAATGAGGAAGTAATTGTATTTTATACATGACAATGGCATTTTTGGTGTTATGTTCTTTTCCAGAGGAGAGAAAAAGATTGAACAAGAACCTTTCTTAAGTCGTGTATAATTGATACACTCATCAATGAAATGGCATACAGTCTGGAATCTGACTCCACACAACCCAGCTATGCTCAGGCAGGGAAAGGCAGGGCTGAGGGAAGCAGGTGACACAGTGCCTCTGTGAGTTGACAACTGCAATAGTTTGGTAAGTACTTGAGGGTTTGTTCATTAGACTACCTTCTCTTTTCTAAATGTTTAAACTTTTTTCCAATTTAAAAAAAGGAGTAAAAATATAGAGTAGCAGGTAGAAAAACTGAAGAAAAAAGAAAGGATCATTATGGGTCTGTAGAGCTATTTAAAACTTCACCTGAGCATAGTGGCACACACCTATATCCTCAGCATTTAGGAGGCTGAGGCAGGAGGGGCATTACTAGTTTGAGACCAACTTGACTCCATAGTACATTCAAGGCCAGCTTGAACTACACAGCAAGACTCTTGTCTCAAAAGCCAGGAAAAACATTTAAATATGATCCATGTATCCTTAGAAATGTATCTGTTTGAACCTGCTTTCTGCTTTTTTTTTTGAGACAGGGTCTCACTTTGTAGTTGGGGCTGGCCCTGGAATCAGCCTTGAACTCACAGCAATTCTCCCACCTGTGCCTCCCAAGTGCTGGGGATTACAGGCGTGAGCCACCATGCTTGGCACTGTGGTATATGGTTCCGATTGCTGGTGAGCATGAGTCTCCAAGCCCAGCACTGTTGGATGTGGTTACTGAGGATGAACCCAGGCCACTGCACCTGCAAGGCAGGTGCCTGAATCACTGAGCTAAATCCCCGGCCCTATATTAATTTTTTATATACAATTTGAATAGTAATTTAGTAAATACTTTCGAGTAATATTCCTAAGATCTCAAAATATTAAAAAATGTTTCTCCATAGGAGTTACATTTCTTTAAAGGGACAGATAAAACCTAAAAATACAGTAAGAAAGGACAGGCCAAGGCCATCTCTGCTTGGGTATCATTTGATACACCCTTTTCACAACCACAACAGCTCATCCACATCTTCCAATCCATTCAACTCACAATTATTTATTATTTGTTAGAATAAAGATTCAAAGGAGAAAAGTGAAAATAGAAAAAAGGGAGAAAAATATGCTGCCTCCTCAGAGACCAGGAGGAAACTGCTTCTTTCGCACCTACCCCCAACAACCACCACCACCACGTCTAATGCACTAACATATCAACACCACACATTCTTTGCTCACAGCTGGCTGACAGGGACAGATGCCCTATGTGGCCTGGTTTGCACTTCGAAGCCTGATTCTAGCTAGAAAAAGGCATCGCAAATGTTCAAAGTCATTAGTGGTAGGAAGACAAGATTTTTGATCATGTTATTTTAAACTAGAAGTTGTGCAGCCCCTGATGCTGACTAATAACTTGAAGTACAAAATGAGTTGGGGCTGAAACGGCCCCGTGAGTGATGGTGGGGACTGGGAGCTCCAGCTGCCTATTCTTAATTAGGAAACACTGACCTTAGATGTCTGTTACAGTAACTTGTTTTGGAAAGAGTCCTCAGGCAAAAAAGATCACAGATTTTGTTATGCTTTCCACTGTAAACAAGTTTTTGCTTTCCCTCTGATAAAAACACTGTGGTTTCTGCAAGCAACATTAATGGAGCCAAAATACATGTATGCCCTTTGCCTTTAAAAAAAAAAGTTCTTTTGGATTCTGTTTTAAGTATTATAGCCAACAACAAAGTTATAGCTAGTAAAAGATAAATATATCTAGTCAAGAAGAGAATGTGAAACAACCCCCCCAATACAAAATCAAAAGACTATTACACCAGCTCAAAAAGAATTAACCTTTCATCATCATCATCATCATCATCAGCATCATCATAAACAGCACAAAAATGTGTGTTTTCTTCCTGCTTGAGATAGAAGCCAGGGCCTTACATATGGTAAGCAAGTCCTCGACCATTAATCCTCCCTCTAGTCTTTCGTATTTATCTTCTAATGGAAAAGAGAATACAGTGAAAATCACACCCGTGCATGCTATCAGAGTTCTTCACTAATGACAACGTGTCCAGCCCCATCTTCTCTCCTGCAGCCAAAACTCAGATTGTCAACTGACAGCTGGAATTCTTTCACAAGTATCTCAAATACAGGTTCAAAATCCAAGCAGCTAATCTTTGTCCCATCACCAAACCTCCTCTTCCTTCTCAACTGCCTCGTTACAAGAACAGCACCATCATGCCCCAGTAAGGAACTGTGGGAATTGTCTCTGTCACCTTTGTCCTCTTTTCTATATCCAGTTAAGTAAAAAGCAGCAGCAATTTTTTTCTGTAAAAGGCCGGTTAGGAAATATTTTCCAGGGCTGGGCTTTCCGTGCCAAATGGCAATATCAAAGTTATTGTGGAGGTGCTTACACAATGAGAGAAAACAGATTTCCTAAAGAGTTTTATTGACAAATGTACCAATACTAGTAATGAATATAACATTTTGTAAAACAAATCTATTAGAAGAAAGAATTTTTTTCTTTATGGACTATTTTACTTAGTATTCAAATGTATTGACATAATTAGTCACTAATGTTCATCTGATAATACTGACATATAAAAAGATTTTACTTACTTCATCTTCAAAAGTTTCTTTTTATAGAGACAGGCAATGCCAAACACTGTGCAGCCTGTGACTTTAATCAAACAAATCCACTGTTGGAAGCATTTACAGAATTATTTTCTTGATAACTATTTTTTACTCTGTCATTTACAATGAAGACTCATCACTTCCATTGAAGGTCATGAGGTGGTACCTCACTACACATTTAAATGGATTTTTAAATATAGAAATCTTGCTGGGTGTGGTGGCACAGGCTGAGGCAGGAAGATTACTGCCAAGTGCAAGGCTCGCTTGGGCTACATAAAGAGCTCAGGGCAACCTAAGCTACAAAGCAAGACCCTGTGTCATCAAAAAAGTCCCCTAAAATATAGAAATTTCCTTTGCTCAAAATTTCCTGAAGCCCAAAGAAATGCTGCTAGGATTGTATTTGAACTCAGAACATCTATCTACTGCCAATCTAGAAGGCAATGAGCAGCCTGAGTTTTGGTCTAACTTTTAAAAATAAATGAAGTTTAGAAAGCAATCTGACACTATTTACAATGCAAATGTTAGCCGCTATCAAAACTACTTTATTAAGCTCTTTTTTCATTTATTGACTTTATTGGTACATTTTAGATATATATTATGGTCACATTCAACATTATAAATTTGTTCCTGTACATGGTATTCTCATTTTTCCCATCCTCCTACCCTCTAATATTATATTAACTTGATTTTTTAAAATATTGTTAAGTTTTCAGCAAAGCCTGATTTCCAAAGCCATGTAGTGTTCAGAAATAGTACCTGAGGGTAGTTCTTCACCTTCAAAACAAGTTGTTTTGAACCTGACCTCAAAACAAATCATAGTAAACTTTTTCCAGCGTTGAGCTGTCAGACATGGTGACAGGGCACATCAGGATATTCAGCTTTCGTTTCTGACCAAAAAACTCACGGAAGTAACAAAAAAGACAAGCAGTCCTCACGAGTAACTGAAGTGCACCAATGGTACTCCTGGTTCAACAACACTGGACAAGTGCAAACATCTCACCAGCATGTGCTGATAAATAATACACATGCGCAAATACAATGAAATGTCTGCACTGCTGCAGAGTCACAAACTTCTTAAGACTTTTTCCCACATACATATTACTGACCATCAGTAGTAACACCTCTCAGCAGGTCCCACTGCGGTTTGTGCCGACTCAGTGCTTTATTAATTTCTCTCTAAATATCCTCACCTGCAGTTGTTGTGCAGAGGCTCTGCAGAGGCCAGTTCTTAGCTCTCTTCAAACCAGTCAACGGCTCCTCTAATGAGCAACTGAGCAGTGTTGATTAAAAAAACAAAACCACTGAAATCATTCCCCTTGTTTTTTTATAAACTAGTGGTATAGCTCCTTCTAGCGTCTTTCCCCCTCGTGTTTGTTCATTCTTTCCTTTTTTTTGCCTTTCTTTCCCTGTGTGTGTGTAGGAGGCACAGAGAGATAGAGACAGAGACAGCCTTTGCACTGACCTGCATCCTCTGGCCTCCCTGAACAGTTTTTAAAAAGAATTATTTTTTTCAGACAAGGTTTCAATAAGTAAATTTCTCAGGCTGGACTCAAACTTGTGACCTTTGTGCCTGTTCGTCCCCAAGAGCTGGCTTACAGGAGTGTGCCACCACCTCACCTCAGCCTCAGTTCTTTAAGCAGTTGTTCTAAACCCAATATAATAGTTTATTTTCAATAAACTTACTCAACTGCTACAGTCAAACATGATTTCATTAAATCACTATTGATACATGGTTCTCCTTGCTTGGCTAACCATTGTGATAATCAGAAACCTACATTAGGTATAGCATCATTTGTATCATTTATCTTTTTTTGGCAGTGCTGGGGAACAGGATTCAGAGCCCTACCCATGCTAAGCACGCTTTCTGCTACTGAGGTTCAACTCCAGACCTTCTTTATCTACTTTTTGTGAAGAAATTCATTGAAACAATATTCTCCATTTTAAATTGTCTATTTTTTGACTGTTGCTGTACCCTTGCAATGGGAATATCATGACTCATAAGCTTATGTTAAAGTATACTATATTCTTTAAACACAATTGTAGAGTTACTACCTAATCAACACAATGCTTTGCCACCTAATTTGATAACAAAAAACCCCACACTCCACTACAGCTTCAAAGTCAAACATTCAAAGTACACTTCTCTTGTTCTGACACAATAGGAATGTCCTACTGATGAAAAACGAAGGGAAATAAAAATAGTGATAACCATTCCTTCAAAACACTGTTGAACTGCTACAAATTCTCAATGTCAATTATGACCATAATGTATATATAAAATGTACCAATAAAATCATTTAAAAAAAAAAAAAACACTGTTGAGTTGTAATGGCAATTTATAGTACGATGAGTAGCAATGCAAACTGTGAAAGCTCCCACATGAGGGGTCCTAAGAAAACCTACATGTTCCACAATTCACTAGAAGGATCCACACAGATGCAGGAGAATTTCATGGAAGGCAAGAAGTTACTACTCCAGTCAGAAAGAGACAGCGACATACCTGGTGACCCTGGAGGAGTCCATGCATCGTTCCCCATTCTCGACACAGAGAGAAGCATGCCCAGCCCACACTCAGCACTGAAATGCCCTTCCACACACGTTGGGCTGGGACAGAGGCACAACAACTACTCCATCTATCCATACAGTGGACTCCCACAAGGAGAGCTGGGATACTAAGCAGGCAAAATGGTTTTATTAACTAAAAGAAATACTCACAGCCAGGTTCCCCCAAAAGCCTGTCACCCAAGGACCAACCCTACTCCCCAACACTGCCAGTGTTCTCACAATAGCAGGGCCAGGTTGGCCCAACTTTTCTCAGTGGCATCAAACCTTTTGAAAGAGAATTCTCTACCCCTGTGTCTTGTATACTACCTACCTCAATACCAACACCCCTGATATTGCCATTAGGTTCCTAATAACGCCTATCAACCCCAATGGTTTCTTTTGTACTTACTCAATTGCTGATTTCTCGGAATTTTCTTCTCTTTTTTTTTTTTTTGTACTGGGATCAAACTCAGGACCTTGCACTTGTGAGGCAGACAAAGCACCACTGAACTGAATCTCCAGCCTGTGAATCTTTTGAGAAATGATTATGATATGAAAACAGCAGAAGAGAGGAACAACTCTTCCGTGAGAAAGAAAGAACAAATTAGCAAAAAAAGTAGACTTCAGACTAAGTTTTTGAGAGATGAGCACAGTTGACCTGGTAGCCAAGGGTGGGGTAAAGACATGTGAGAGCATGCATAAGGCACTGAGATGCACTGTGAGATTTACAAACAGCGCAGCATTAGGGGATATCAGGTAAATCAGGGAGAGAGAGTGGGCTGGAAGGCTGCATAGGGCTGTCCACTGCAGTGAATTGGCTGTCTTGCTGATAATTTTCTTTTAATACCCTCTGGAATTCCATCCCGAATGTGTATCTATACGCAAGCAAATATGAAGTGAGGGGCTGTTCACAATTTAAGTAGCACACACTTGAGAAATAGTAACTGCCTTTACAGTCTTCGGTATCACCTCAGATTAAGTGTAAACTTTATTAGTTATTTGCAGGTCAAGTCCATTACACCACACTCAATAACTCTGGCCTTTGACAAGACCACACTCCGGTGTGCCAGCCCTATATTTTAGAAAAGCACATTCCTGAACGCATGGTGGCACATGTCTATAATTCTAGCACTTGGGAGGCTGAGGTATGAGTATCGCCACAAGTTCAAGGCCAGTCTGAACTACGTAGCAAAACCACCTCATAAGACAAAGGAAGATCCTCTCAGAGGACTCTCAGAAGTGCCCTTCTCATTACAATCCTGAAGGCTTCCACTTCCCACCACCCACTGGACTCCAGCAGAAATGTGTTTACAACAGCTTTTTGGCCTCCGAGAAATGCATCTTCAAATAAAAAGTAAACATCAAAAAAAAAAAAAACCCATTTCTAATAAGATATTTGTAAATTGCTTGGTTCAATGTACTTTTAAATCAACTATAATCCAACCGTGAATCCCCTTCACAATCTGCTAACTGAAAAGAATAGTTATTCCCAGAACATCCAATAAATCAGTAAGACAAAGGCTGAAAATACTTGAGAAGAAATTTTTCAACTTTTTTGAGTGGCTAGTGTGAGGACATGAATACATCTTCAAAATTTTAGAAAGTAGCATGAAGATAAACCATTTGCTTAAAAAACTCAAGATCAACAGCACAACTGGTATTCTAAGGAAACATATGTTTGAATAAAATATTGCAATCTTAAAGCATTTAAGTAGGACACTGCAAAACTGGCTAAAATAATCTATTATTTCTCTTTCCAAGGAAGGGTGGGGGAGGAAAGGATGGTTACGGCTTTCCTCTTAGCACAGCTAATGTAGAATATTTACCAAAGGGCTGGCATTGTATTTCAGCTGTGAGTATCATGTGAGCAGTACCTGTCCAGAGATTTCACTGAGACAGTATGAGTTACACAGCTATTCATTGCCAGAACCAAAGATCTGGATGCTCAAAGATGTCAGTGATACAGCATTTTTGCCAGTTACCCCTAACAGTGACCCACTGTGTTTTATTAAACACCTTGTGATTATGAACTCTCCAGAAGAGTTACTACCTTTGAAGGATCATTCTACTGGGTCTTGATAATACGCCTGCTACACTGATAGATAAGATTACCGTGTGATGATTCCAGGACAGCAGAGAAGGGAAGGAAGCTTCCCATGGAGGGGACAGAGGTGCTAAAGGGATGGAGACCTTGGGAACTCTTTGTATTATCATGGCTAATGATGAACATTAACAGCAAATTGTAACAACCCTTGAAAGGCAGGTCTACTCAGTGAACAGATCATGCAAGAGTAAAACAGGTAATGCTTGGGCTAGAACTGGCCAGGGGATTAGGGAACGGGGAGAGGAGAAAGGAAATCATAAATATCACCTTCTAGGGCAGTTTTTTTTTTTTTGTTTTTTGTTTTTTTTTTTTGTTTTTTTTAAGGTTTTTTGAGACAAGGTCTCGCTTTGTGGTTCAGGCTGGCCCTGAGCTCAGCCTCAAACTCACATCACAGCAATCCTCCTGCCTCTGCCTCCCGAGTGCTGGGATTACAGGCATGAGCCACCACGCCCAGCACTGTGGTATGTGGTACTGGTTGCTGCTGGGCGTGACTCTCCACGCCCAGTATGGTATGTGGTTACCGGGATCGAGCCAGGTCCTTGCGCTTGCAAGACAGGCACCAGAACCACTGAGCTAACTCCCCAGCCCAAGGGCAGAGGTTTTTATGATGGGTCCTTGAATCCTTTAAGATATACAGATAGGTTTCAAAGACTCATGATTCCCATCAAAATATGTAGCAGTATAAGTACTACACATGTTCTTTCCCTGTGATGAAAGGGTTCACTGTAGTTATCAGGCATCAATTAAAAGTAGTGAAAGATCATTAACTGAACTGCATCAGTAATGTAGGTATATTACATAGTAAGTCTTTATAAGGTTGATATTAGTTATCTCCCTGCTGACCAATCTACTGAGCTGAACTACCTATGAAGATAATTCACTGACTCTTTCATTCTTTTTCTTATACAATCATTCAACAGCATTAACTCAATTCTGAGTGATGTGTAGGAAGAGAGTTGATTATGCGAAATTTGGTAATTTGGAAAAGATAATCAAAAATATGTTAGCACTGAGAGCCTACCATATGCCAAGAACTGCCTAAGAGTTCTAGATAAGAAGACTTGGGAGAATGAACATGCACACAGACACGCGCACACACACACACACAAACACAAACACACACACAGCTAAGAAAAGCAAAATAAGCCCTAGCTTTCTCTCTACTTTTTCTGTCCTTTTATACTATCTGGTGTTTCTTTGTGTAGATTCTAAGGAAGATATGAGAGTGGTAGATAAAGTAAAACAATGATGAACTAAAAACATTAAAAAATTTCTGTTAGGTATCAAAAAATTAAAGCAGCTAAGCATGACAGCTTGAGAAGTATTTCATATACATACATAGACAAATATATATGAAAACTGTACCCTCAGATAATTTTTCCAAATATATGATCACTAAATGGGAAATAATAGGACTTGTGTAAGGATGTAACATACCTATTCAGATGGAAAGGTTAAATTTAAATACTCACTGAGATTCTATAGGCATGTACAATTTTAGTATGTACAGACACCATTTCCAAAGGAATAATTTTTATTTCTTTACCCAGAACTTCAAAGGCTGGCGAGCACACATGTATAAAGGTGGAGACAGTGAACACATCATTGGCTGTTTAGAAGCTAAATCCTTTTTCCTATCACCATATTTTTGTTCTGACCAGATTCCACCCTTATCCTCATCACCTCCAGCAGCAACAGAACAATTTTAAAAGTCATCTCTGATCCACACATGGAGGCTGGGAAGAATTACCAAAGTCAAAGAGAGTCTTCTTTAATGGGAAATGACACAAAGTAATTAAAGAGTTTCATTTCGCAAATCAAATCGTGACATAGTGTTGTCATTTAACTGTCTTGTTACTGTCCTATTACCTACAGGTAATAATATTCCATTCACTAGAGGATAATTCAGTAGTGCTTCATTTGCCTTCAGCAACTGTTCCAAAGCACCGCTCATCTTGAATACACAGGCCCAAATTCATCTCCCTCTCAGTCCACATAACTTAGCTTCCTTTATAAACAAGGTTAAAACTTTTTTGTTTACTGAGTATATTGGTACATTTTAGATGTACACTATGGTCATACTCAACATTATACATTTGTACCTTACATGCTATATCCCAATTGTCATTTTTTCTACCCTCTGCCTTCCTGACCAACCCCACCACCTAGATACATAAGCTTTGCTTCCATTTTTTAATTTTTACCATCAAATTTTTTTTTATTTCCCCTCTTTACTTTCTCCTACCTCCCATTTACCTTTCTTGTTTGAACATTTTCTATTTCACAATACATTCTGGACCTCATTTACACCTTTAATTTCTTATACTACAGAAATGATATGGTATTTACACATCTGTGTCCTATTTATTTCACTTATTAGTATGTCCTCAAGGTACATCCATCTCAGTATAAATGTCTCTATCATTCCTATGGCTGAGTAATCTTCTATTTTATAAGAAAATAAAAAACTTATCTTCTTTATCCAGTGTCCAGTTGATGGCAATTTGGGCTGTTTCCAAAACTGAGCTATCATAAATTGAGCAGCTATGAACATAGGTACACGTATGTTGGCGTGAGATGATGCTTTTAATTCTTTAGTGTATATACCTACCAACCAAACAGCAGGATCAAATGGGACCTCTAAGCTTAGTTTTTTGAAGTGTTAAAACTTTTTTTACATAACCTGCAATCTACCTGCTTCTCCACATAAACATTTTAATGTACATATGTATTTTTTTCTTCTTGGCAGGATCAGTGATTCTTTAAAAGTTGCCATAGTAAAGCTGATTTTTAGAGGTAGGACAGTCCTCTGAATTTAGCAGCACATAAACAGGAATGTACAGCCACTGAGTAAAGCAGGATGCAGAAGAGTTCCAGCTCCCTTGTGCTGATCCATTCTCAGCGCAGGCTCTGCCTTTCCCCCTGCACTGATGACAGAAAACCACTGATCTTTTCTCTACTGCTGCAGTCCTGTTGTTTAGAGCACATCTATAAAGTAATAAATCAAATGGTATACAACCTTAATGACTGGCTTCCTCATTCCTATAAGGCTTTAGAGAGTCATTCAAGAGTAGAAGGCATCAGTCATTTCGTCTTGTGGCTCAATAATATTCAACAGAATGAATGTAGCAGTTAATGGAGCCATTTAACTATTCAGTTTCTCATGGCTCATGTTTATACTTGCACCAACACTGCACTATCTTGACTGGTGCTACTTTAAAATCAGTTTTAAAACTGGGAAATGTGACTCCCACAACTTTGTTCTTTGTCAAAGTTCTTTCTCTTCCCGTACAAAATACAATGTATACACATTTGAGGAAAACTGATTTGAATTTTCTAAATTATGAACAAACACTGTATGGTATACTCAGGTAGCTGATTTCTTCTGTTGCATAAGTTTCAACATATATATATATATATATATATATATATATATATATCTTAAACACAGTATAGCTTTCCTGATGTTGAGACAAAATAATACTTAATATCCACAATTTAGAGGAGAAGATGGTTATATTAGTTCATGGGTCTGTAAGTTTCAGTCCATGTTCAGATTGCTTCAAAGCAAAAAGGCAAAAGAGCAGAAAGGGCTAGGGAAGGAAAATTACTCAACTCATGGCATCTCGGAAGCAGAGATCAGGGAAAGAACATTTTTTTAAAAAAGGAGCCGGGAACCACATATAGTTCCCAAGGCCACAACTCCCAAACCCACCCAGACATGGCCAGAAGTGGGCTTTGCTCATTCCAGGCATCTCAAGTTAGTCAATCAAGATGACCCATCACCTATGACTTCTCAGATTTATACCTAAGTGTTTAATTATCCTTGGAATGACTGTGAACAGCAAATATTTTATTTTTAGTTACCAATTACTCATGGCTAATACATACAAATATGATTAGTTTTCTTACTTTTATGTTGTACCCTTGCTAATCTCAACTAGTTCTAAGAGTTTTATCATGAGTTCTATGAGATTTTCTTTCTTTCAGGTTAATTTGTGGCAGTAGGGATTGAATCCAGGGCCTTGTGCACCAGGCAAACATTTTGTTACTAAGCCAAATCTCCCATACTCTTAAATTAAAATTTTCTTTTGAAACAGAGTCCAAGTTGTCCACTCTGACCTCAAACTTGCAATCCTACTGCCTCAGCCACCTGCATACCCAGGGTTAGAAGTGTGCACTATCATACCCAGCTGATTTCATCAACTATTATGTAGTTAATTATGTCATCAGTGAATAGGTATAGTTTAATTTCTGTCCTTGCATATAATAGAACCCTGGCACATCTACTGTTGACTTCTTCTCGAGAAAGAATGAGGAAGTTACCAGTCGTAGAAACTATGGTAAGCCCTAGGAAAAATCTTAAAGGCCAGTTTTAGTGGCCAATTACTGCTGAACACACAATCCACTAATTCCAGTCTCTCTTCTTTGCTTTTTGGACTCGTGTTTTCATGGACCCAGCAGGTCCTGCATGCAAGTCCATGTAACCAAACGACTGAATAAATGATTCAGATAGCATGGGACAAGCACAAGAAAAACGCAGCAACATGAGAAATATATTACACACTTAGTGCTTGCGCTGCTTTTCAAAGGATAATCCAAGTTTATGGGGAAGCTACTGAGCGTAACACAAATCCGGCAGTAAGGATTTAGCAAAACAAAGTTTATGTAGCATAAGGACACAAAGGAAAAGAATTAACATTAAAATGAAGTCAATCATGATGGCATTCCTTAGAAAAGATCTAAAACGGTTATCAAGAATATCTAAAGAAGTGAATAAGTCCGGCTTTCTCAATCAGTATTCCAAGAGAGCTACAGCAGACAGTCCCCTGAAGAATGGTAGAAAGCTAGTCCAGAGACCTAGAAGAAAATGTCATCACTGTAAAGAGCAAAGGCCTTAGAAGATGCATTCAAGTGGAAGCATAGTTTTAATTCTCGTCAGGAACACAAACTCAGCAAGGCTGGACACAGGAAACATCATGACACTGTCAGAATAAAAAATGTACCACTGACATTTGGAGAGTGACTGAGAAACACTCTTATTTTTTAAGTCAAACCTTTATAGGTACATTATGAATACACATCATCATATTCAACATTGAGAGCTTGCACCAGAATATGACACGACTAAAATGATTCTCATTTTTGCCCTTCTCCCATACACCCTGCAACCCCTTACCCCATATATACATAAGCTTTATTTCTTTTTATTACTGTTAGATTCTTTTTCCCCTCATTATTTACCCCCACACTCTCTTTCCTTTTAAATTTTTACTGAGCATTTCCACATGCTAGTCACTACAAAATGCTAAAAACAAACACTAAACAACCACAAGACTAACAGAAAGATAAACAGTAGGACTAAAAATATCCAGGGAGAAGGAAAATAATGAGTGTATTTGCTCTTCAATACAAAGCAGGACAAAGTCTGAGATTTTTGTGAAAAGACTCACTTAACTAAAGTCTCATGAGCCTTCTCATCTGATGGAATGCAATTCACTTCCTAAGAGAGATAACCTAACTCTTACCTATGCATTCACCAAGTATAACTGGCAATAGTGATACTATTTTCTAGTGTATGAATTTATATACACTTGATATAAGTCAACATAAAACATCATTTTTACAATGTCCTACAAATCATAAAAGCTTCCAATCTATCCCTTGACTTCTAAAACCCTAAAAGTAAAGATGAACTACATAGAAGAATAACCTCATTCTCTTTACCAAAAACCTTATTCTACAAAAATGAGTACAATTTGTGGGCCACTGAACTTCAGAACTTCAGGCTCATCATCTATGAAGAGATTTTTAAATCTCAAGATTTTCTCTGGTTCTACAGCCTATGAATTTATGACATGCCAAAATGATTTTTAATTAACCAAGAATAGATTTATACTAAGAAGGAAAGTGGGCAGTGAGTATTTGGCTGTGAAGCTACAAATAACAAAGGAACTTATTAAATATTGTATAAAGTCTATCTCTAATTAAAAGAGGTTTGTTTCCATATCTTGTAAAAGATGAATCTAGACCATTCTCATTAGTTGGCAAAAGATCTTAAGCATTCCGATCCATTTATAAATAGTTTAAATCAAACTATTATATTACTCTGCTGTCCACCAAACACCAAGGAAATGTTACAAAGAACCAAAAAGTCTATATACCTACAGTAGAAATATTTAAACCCAACTAGTTCTTTCTCATCTACTACACCAAAATAAGAAAACTGTTAAGAAAACATAATCATATAAAAGTACAAAATGTAATTTTTTAAAAAGGCTTGAAATAACATGCAAAAAAAAAATGGGAAAGGAAACAAGCAACAATTTGAAGAAACTATAACAGAAAATACAGCTGCAAAAAGATCAGTCACATAAGATTGTCTTTGATCTAACAGTTTCCAAGCTTAGTGACTTTTAAGATATATATTATATATGCACTACAGTACTGGGATAAAGAAACTAAGAAACTGGGCAAGACACACTGAAGCAGCTTCAAGTAAACTTTTTCTTCCTTCCAGTACTGGAGATCCATCTCAAGACCTTGTGTTTGTGAGGTAGATATGGTGCCACTGAGCTAAATCTCGGCCCCTCAAGTAAGCATTTTGAAGGAAAATATTATCTGTATGTACAAGTCCTATTCACAATTGGATTCTGGATTAGGGTCCACAAAAAGAAGATGATAAAAATTAAAAAACAAACCCTGAAGCCCCTACATCATTCTTTTCCTCCCACCACTCATCCCTGAAAAGCTACCATTAAAAACTTAAAGCTAATGTTTTTTCTCACATGATTAGTTGTCTTTTTGCTCTGCCAGTGGTTTCTTTTGCTGTGCAGAAGCTTTTTCATACGATAAGATCCTATTTGTTGATTCCTTCTGCTAGTTCTTGTGCTATACAGATTTTGTTTATAAAGTCTTTTCCTAAGCCAATGTCTCCAAGAGTTCTACCTAACTTATTTTGCAGCAGGTTTGGTGTTTCTGTTTTACTGTTTAGGTCTCTAATCCACTTTGATTTTAGTTTAGCGCATGGTGAAAAAGATAAGTCTAGCTTTAATCTTTGGCAGATTAAAGGTCAGTTTTTCCGGCATCATTTGTTAAAGAGGCTATCTTTTCTCCACTGACAATCTTTGGCTCTTTTGTCAAAGATGAGGTGGGCTTGTGTATCTGTTGTTGTTTCTGGATCTTCAAATCTATTCCACTGATCCTCAGGACTGTTACTTTGCCAGTGTCATGCTGTTTTTATCACAGTGGCTTTGTAGTATAGTTTCAGGTTAGGGATTATGATACCCCTGCCATGTCCTTGTTGCCTAGAATTGCTTTGGGAGTCTCTGGGAGTCCCAGATTGACTTTTTGGATTATTTTCTCTAGATCTGTGAAATATGCTATTAGGATTTCAATTGGGATTGTATTCAATCTATATAGTAGTTTTAGCAGGATAGCCATTTTGATGATACTAGTTGTGCCTACCCAGAACAAGGGATGTCCTTCCATTTTCTGATATCCTATTCAACCTCCTGTTTTCAAAGAGCTGTAGTTTTCAAAGTAGAAGTCTTTCACCTCCTTTGTTAGATTACCAGCTGTTTCTCAAAGGGCTACTATCTAGACTATATAAAGAGCTTTAATAAATCAGCCCTCCCCCATTTAAAGACCCAATTCAAAAACAGGCACCTAAAATGAACATACACTTTTCAGAGGAAGAAGTAAAAGCAGCTAAGAAGAATATGAAGAAATGTTTAACATCACTGGTTTTTCAAGAGATGCAGATAAAACAACACTGAGATTCCATCTTACTCCACAAAGAATGGCTGCTATCAGGAAATGAACCCACAACAAATTCTGGTGAGGCTGTGGGGAGAAAAGAACCCAACCCTCCTCCACTGTTGGTGAGAATGTAACTGGTACAATCTCTATGGAAATCAGTGTGAAGATTCCTCAAAAAAAAAACCCCCAAAACAACAACAACAACAAAAAACCCTAGAATTAGAATTCCCATTCAACTCTCCTGTTGAATGTGATTATGATGTGCATATAAAATGTACCAACAAAGATTTAAAACTTCAAAAAGTTTCTAAAGAATTTAAAACTAATGGATTATTAAATGCATTAATTATATTCCAAATATAATACTTGAGCAACAAAATTCCAGTAAAATTAAGCAAATCAATCATTTAAAAAATAATTACAAAGTGAAAAAAACCCACTAAAACTAAAAAGTGGAATACATAATAAGTGCAAGTGAACTCACTTTGAGAGAAGACCTTCATTATGCCCCTGGAGCAGCCACTGTTGGCATCCCAGACACACTAGTAAACTCTGTTTTTGCAGCAGAAGAATCACAGCCTCTCTCTCTTCCTCAAGGGGCATGGGAGCCAGACAGGCATTTCTTTTCCTGAGATGAACTGAGTGTGCGAACATAAGTGCTAATTCTAATGCCTTGTGTCTTTCTTGCTTTCCCCTTTCTTCTGTATGCAGTCAGAATACCGATGGAAAAATTAGATGGAAAAGAAACCAAGTAGCAGAAACAAAAAGAAGAAAGAAGGTTGAACAGGCATAAAAGAATGTTAATTTCACTCTTTGGAAGTGAAATTAAAGGTTTATGGGGTTTGTGTGTGTGTGTGTGTGTGTGTGTGGTACTAGAGACTGAACTCAGGGTCACTGAGCAACATCCCTAGACTTAATTTTGAAATAGGTTCTTGGGAAGTTAGCCAGGATGGGATTAGATATACCATACTCCTCCCTCAGCTTTCTAGAATACTGAGATTTATAGATATGCACCACTACACCCAGTTTAGAGGTATTTATTTTGATAGAACAAGCACAGAATTAACCTGTTTATGTTTTTACTAGTCCAAGGTTGCAGGACATGAGGTTACATTCATCCTAGGGAGTAGGTACATGTGCTTAACATACCTTGATTTGTTATTCTCCTTCCAGTCACACCCTGCTCCCTCTGGTTCTAGATCTCCTTTGTTCATCTCCACTGTTATTATAGTTTTTACTCTATGTTTGTGGTATAAAATTAGTACATCCACTGCGAGTAGCTGATACACGTGCATGCCACATCTTCTTACTTACCCCTCCCCGCACCACTCATCTCCAATCTCTTGGTTCCCTTTCCATCTGCAAAAGACCTATTCTGATACCCTGTTTTCTTTATCCAGTCATGAGGGACATATAAGCTACTCCCAAGACTTAGATATTATCAACTGTTCTGCTAAAAGCATGGTTATGCATGTGTCACCGAAATGTGATGTCTTTACACTTTTGGGAAGAAAACTATAAGGGGAATAGCTGAGACAAATGAAATTTCTATTTTTAATTTGTCAAGAAATCTCCACACTTACTTCCATATCATACAGTTGTACTACTTCACATTCCCACCAGCAATAGACGCCTCCTTTTTCCCCACAGTAATGCCAGCATTTGTCATTGTGTGATTTCTTGATTATTGCCATTCTTTCTAGCATAAAGCATCATGGATTGACTGAATTGCCTAATGAGAACAATACATGATGATGAGTTTTCAACAGCAGTCGATTACTAAAAACAGTATTACTAGTTAATATGGCACACATGTTGTACACTAGGCCCAGTATGTATTTTATATGTTCTTCGTGTCTATGATATTTCCAGGTAGAGTACTCTAAGCCCCATCGACACAAAAAAGAACTTACCATGTTTTACTGGGATAGAATGAAATCCTTTACCACTTAACTAAGACATTACTTTATAAGACTCTTATGAAAAGTGATACATAAAGTAGGTCTTGTTTCTATACTGCACTTTATTGTACTTGTTTATTACACTGTATGTAACTGGTACATACAGACTGTTCTAAAATCATCTGTGAAACAAGTAAATGAGTAAATAAAAATCAACTGACTATATAGATAGATGAAAGAATAAAGCAGATTTCCAATCCTTGTTGGGCCACCTCCCACTTACAAGAGGCTAATGACTCCCCAACATAAATCCGTTCCTGCATACTTGGTTCTCAGAAATTTCTATGGACAGAGAAAACAACAGTGATGGGAAAAGAGAAATGGAAGACAGACCTTTCAAAGACAGGCCATTTCAGATAGTTTACAGTTTCCTCACGAGCAATAACAGAACTATACATAAAATGCATTTTACAAGCTAGAAAGCTTTTACTAAATCCATATTATCTCAAAATTAATAAAGTTTAGCCTTTAAAGATACAAAAATATATACAGTACATATCACAGGACTACATACAATGTTTAAAAGCTAAGAACGGGATTTTTTTTAAAGCGACCTTGTCTTAAACCCAGTTTCCTCAGTGGATTTATAGAAAGACAGACATTCCTCAGAGACGATTTCATCAGATCAAGTCAATGAGGTCTTAACTACATGCACTATTGCCTTTTTAAAAAAGCCAAACAAAACATTCTGCTTTGTCAGGGCTAGAAAAAAGTAAAACAACTGGGGCTACCATGCTGAGAGGTAGTACAATAAAAGCAAAGTGGTTTCAAAAAATAAACACAGGACATATATTATTCCCATATTACAGAAAAGTGACAGGACTCCAACAATTTCATATGTATCCAATTATGCATAATTAGAAGCGGAGTCCACAAATTTGGGGTTTTCTACTCTTCCTGTTAGGGTTAGCACTGGAAAGTAGTTTTCTTTTCTTCCTTTCTTTTTTTTATTTTTTGAGACAGAATCTCACTTTGTAATTCAGGCTGGTCCTGAACTCAGCCTTGAATTCACAGCAATCCTGCTGCCTCTGCCTCCCAAGTGCTTAGATTACAAACATGAGTCACCATGCCCAGTAGTGTGGTATGTGGTTCTGATTGCTGGTGAGTGTGAGTCTCCACGCCTGGCAGTGTTGTATGTGGTCACCGGGATTGAACTCAGCCCTTTGCACTTGCAAGGCAGGCACCAGAACCACTGAGCTAAATCCCCAGCCCCGGGAAAGTAGTTTTCTTGAAACAACAGGAAACTGACAGATGGTGGCTCACCAGGCATATCCAACCACCCCTGCCTACTGAGCATGCCAGTGGTAACTCACTTCTCTATAACCCAAGTAGAGGTTTTAAAGAAACTCTCCCAAACATGTGTGTTTCAGGAGTCCTACACTTCAAAATCCATCATAATCAGAAACTCAAATTCTACTCCACAGGATCAACTAATGCATCTTAAGAGACATCTAGCATAATACACTACAAACATGCAGCAAAAATGAATCTCTTTCCTTCTACTTGAGCAACTCACTACACTGGCCCACATTCTCATTTCTCTCTGTAAATCTCCGTTGCCTGTAACATCATTGTCTTATCTAATAGTTGACTATTTTACTCTATGAGTAAAACTCAGTTTGTAGCACTAACTGGCTTTCCTTCCCATGAATTAAACAACTACAGTCCAGTCAATGACTGGAGAACAAGCTAGAAAACTGTCTTTGCAGCGAAAAAATCGGTCACAGATGTGTCAATACCTTATGTTATCTCTGGTATGAGAAACTGGAGATATAAATGAGTTCTAGAAGGTATGACAGATATTGTCAAACAGGAAATATTCAAAAGGTAAAGGGGGCGTAGGGATAAGTAACCAGGGGAAAGAAAAAATTTGATGGTTAAAAAAAAGGAAACAAAGTTTAGGAATATAGTAGGGGTGGTTGCAGGGTGGGAAGGAGAACGGGAAACAATGAGAGGTCAGATCATGTATTGGTACAAATTCTCAGTGTTGAGTGTAATCATGACGTGTATATAAATGTACCAAATAAAATCAATTAAAAAGAAAAAGGAAAAGACTGGTCAGATGATGCGGCTCAAGTCACAAAGCTGCCACTCAGCAGCACTGCGACAGTAAGCAAATTGTGATCTAACGAAGCAAGAGATTTGTCTTCACACACTTGCCTCTGTGAGGAGACTAACAAGATACTGAACAGATACACTATGCTAGCCATTGTGCTAATTACTTTAAACACACGATCTCTTTCCATTCTCACAACATCTCTATTAACTCCATGCTATGAATGAGAAGATTGAAACCCACAAAAGGATTGAATAGTTGGACAATGTCACATCGCACATAAAGAAAGGATGACCCCAAAACATGTGCAGCTGCCTTTGCACCCTTCCCCCGCCAAGCTCTCCCATTATGCAGGACATCACCACACTGAGCCTTGACACTCTCGGGGTAAGACGTGGCCCTCCATAATTCTACACACTGTTCATGAGTATGGGCTTTGTCTTGTTTCGTTTTCATCCTGTTCAAACTGCTTATAAATCTTCCTATGAGAAAAAATTTAATAGAGAAATTTAAAATATTACTTTCCATGAAAGCCCTCTCCAACTAATCCCAACAGTCCATCATGGTTCTGTTAAGATAGCTTTGATTCACTTTCATATTACTGTAATTACTATGTTATATTCTGATTTAATTTTAAATATTTGTATCACTCCATTTATATGGGATTCTTAAAGATAGAAACCAAATGGATTGATCCTCCATACTTAATAAATGTTCAACTATATTTGTAGAATAAATCTCCAGATGCAGAACTCGCCAGTTTCCTTAAAGAACAAAGAATGTTTGGGCTGGGGATTTAGCTCAGTGGTTCCGGCCCCTGTCTTGCAAGTGCAAGGACCTTGGTTCGATCCTTGATCCTGGTAACCACATACAATACTGGGCGTGGAGACTCACGTCCAGCAGCAATCAGTACCACATACCACAGTGCCGGGCGTGGTGGCTCAAGCCTGTAATCCCAGCACTTGGGAGGCAGAGGCAGGAGGATTGCTGTGATGTGAGTTTGAGGCTGAGCTTAGGGCCAGCCTGAACTACAAAGCGAGACCCTGTCTCAAAAAACCTAAAAAAAAAAAAAAAGAATGTTTACATATGAAATAAGCTATTTAAAATATATGTATAATAAACTATCTATTCTGTGAGGATACCTCTAAATTGTCATTTTTAATATAAGTCCATACCACACAGTCTAGTGAATCCACATGAAGGAATGCTGTTAATCCCTCTATTCAAGTTCCTTTTAACTGAGGAGGGCTTTCTCACTACTTTTTTTTTAATCCAAATTCAAAGTCCTTTCTTCAGAACAGTGCTGTCAGAAAAGTTATAAACAAGATGCATTTTTCAGCCACGGTAATAGAGTCCTTCCTATACTGTTCTACAATTTGAAATGACTTTTTAAATTACCAATTGCTTATACAAGTGAGCGAGAAAGCTACATATTCATTTCAAAATTGATAACATGTACAAAATGTTACATTAAATTACCATACTACCCCTGTCTAAACTTCAGTAAGTGTGCCCCTTGCTTTAAAGACATTTATTAAGCCAGCATTTGGCAGTTCCAAAACCTAAGGACAATCACCTTCCATGTAATCGCAGGTATGAGCCAATAGTGCCATCCACTGTTTCTATGAATGATCTTTCCTGAGTACACATTCATAGGCACTGCAAAGAAACATCACTTTGAAATTTCATTTTACATTTCTTAAGAAAAAATGTTCAAAAAACCTGGGACTCCGCTGAAGACATCAAAAAGGCTACACATTACAGGACAACCAGTTTTCAATGAAAGAGTAAAAATTCTGCAGCAAGCTCAAAATTGCCAGTATAACTACTTCAGTTTCACACATTTAATTGTTTCTGATAAGCTTCACTTCATTCACTGGCCAAATTAAAGTTTTTTTTTTTTTCCAACACAACAATCCTCTATACCAAGAGAAGTAATTACAACTATATTCCTACACAGCCAGAAAACTTTTCTGCATTTAAATGCCCCTGCCATCACTGTAATATTGAAAAAATATTTATGGAGTAGATACAGTGAGAAAGACACTACACTAAAAGCTACAGCAGAAACTGACACTACACTAAAAGCTACAGGAGAAACTAACATGAGTTGTTGTTGTTGTTGTTGTTGTTTTTTTTTAAACTGTCACACTTAGAAGGTTAAAGTAAGGGACTGAGTAATTGATAATGAACAGAATAAACTAACATTACTGACTACACTAAGTCCCCCACGTAGGACTGAGTTTGTCTCTGGGAGAACAATGGTAAACCAGATTCATTTTAAGTCTCACAGAGCCTTCTATATGTCTGATACAAGTATGCCATGTAAAGTATAAACAACCAAACACATACACAAAAGTACTGTAAATATACTATCTACTTTTAAAGTTACCTTAAAATGGTAAGCTATCCGCATGAACTACTTCTACAATTTGTGCAAACGTTCACCATGTGGGATTCCTTCATACCTGTGAAAGTTCACAATTTGCATATTTCCTAAGTCAGGGGCTACTACAGTTCTAGCAAATTCACAGCTAAGCAACAAAAATGATGAAAAGAAATGAAGGCAGGGAAAGGTCTTGGAGTGCGTTGGTGGAATATACCAGTGGTGGCCACCCTACGGCATGTGTGTTACTTGTTTTTCTTTTAAGACAAAAGATGTTCATGTACGAGTTGTGGTCCCTGAACTGGAATCTCAGTATTCATGTTTAGTTGCAGTATTGTCATTTTTTAATAAATAAGTGGGCTGGGGTTGTAATTTGAACATTCATTTCTACAAGATTCACCATCACTGGTAGAAGATACAGCAGCATAAAAATTCTAAACAAAAGATGTATTAATGTACCAGACTACACATACAGTAGGTAGCACCATGCTCCTGTCAGAAGGGGAGATGGGCTCTAAAAGGTTAGAGCCACCTCATTACCATCTACAGCTTTAAACTTCACCGAGTTTCTCCCAACATACTGTAGACACTTGTAAACTCTGCCAACGTCTCCACAACAGACATTCCACAATCCTGACCACGTTTCTACTCTCCAACACTTTCAGAAAAACATGAACAATAACTTTTCACTCATCAGAGGGAAGTGCTAACATTCCAGCTGTGACAGCCACATTTTCATTTTCCAAAGTGTCATGTGAGAATATCTGTAAATTTACTTTTGAAAGAATTCAATGCAGAGAATATAATATAAATTGATAGTTTGGACGACAGCACTAAGAGTAGTTGCTCTTAGCATGTAGTTAACTGGAAGGGTCTCCTTCCAGAGTAAATTATTGAATATGCTTTAGGCATCTTTTATCTTTGGTCAACACCAGAAGCTTTTAATTAGCACATCAATAGTACAAGTAAATTTTCATTCTTGAAAGTAGTGGTCAACTACTACTAACCATGCTGGTAACCAAAGAATATAAAAGGTGCTCACACAGAACCGCATAGGTAAAATCAGTGATAGTCAACACAAATGGACTGGCTAAAATATTTTCCAGAACAGAGTAAAGAATCACGCAACACATAATCCCATGTTTCTCGATTCATGGTTATGACACACCAGGATTTTTATTTCCATCCTTCAGTACACTAATGCTTGTGAGAAAAAAGAAGAACAATGAGAATGAGGTAGAAGACACGGCAGCAACGTTCAACTGCCTGAAAGTTTCCAAAATCCTCGCTTTCAACTTCTGTCCTTGTCACAGGCTGGTAATGCGCAGCTACTGCTGCAGCGCTGCTCCACTGGACACACTTAGCCACACGCGCTGAGACAGTGAGGACGCCAGCGACTGTCTCCCGCACTCCCTGCACCCCACCGAGGGGAGGTTCTGCTGCTGCCAGCCCCGCTGTCCACAGTGAGACACTGCCCCGTGTCATCCAGCTGGCGTGAACCTCTACTGAGAGCTATGATTTAATCAGCCGAAAGGCGAGAGGAGGAGGACTCCACTAAGCTCGCAACAACAGCTGGACCGTGCCAGTCTGTTTAATAAATTCTTACTGCAGATTCTGGACTAGGACTTGCTTTCACTATAACCTGACAGCTGAATTGGAAGGGAGCAACAAATCCTCATTGGTGTCTATGATCCCCATCCTTGCTGCCACCCCCAAGGAAAATTTAAAAATAAATACATACATACCTACATACCTCACTAAGAACTACACATGACAAAATTGGCTCTGACAGGATTGCAAATAGTGTGCCCAGTATATAAAAGGGAGATGGTAACCCACGGTCTTTACAATTGTGAATGACCAGAAATCTGCTAAGCGCTTTTTGGAAAGAGTATCATTTAGAGATAGTGTTTCCTGGGCTCGGGTTTCATGCCTGTCACCCTGGTGTCGCAGAGACTCACTGCAGCTGTCGGGGCACCCCGAGGAACAGACTCACAGGAGGTCATAAGAACAACTTGGCTGAACTGAAAAGTGTTTTCTTTTTGGTATCACAAGATACAAGAGGAAAACTCAACAAATCAATATTAAGTACACTAAAATGTATAATATTTGCCAAGATAAGAGACCTCAAAATAGTACAAGGATTCACACTCATGTAAGAGTGATACCAATCCAAGCTTTTAAAGGACATTTTTAATTGAATTCTTCAAAAAATACTTTTTCTATAGAATGTTAATTACTGAAAACTGTATATACTAACATTAAAAGATACAATTTATACTCTGTGAAGCTGAGACAGGAGGATCGCAATGTAAGGCCAGCCTGGGCAACATGCGAGATCATCTCAAAAGTAAAATAAACAAAGAAAAGGAGGAAATGGGGATGTGGCTCAATGAGTAACTCACATACTAACACATGCATGCACACACGCACACACACACACACACACAGCACTGGGCTCAGGCTTCTGTACTGAGTCTGGTGTAAGGATAGAGACCAAGAAGTGTCCATTCTTCTGTG
Source organism: Petromus typicus (assembly GCA_004026965.1). Taxonomy (NCBI): domain Eukaryota; kingdom Metazoa; phylum Chordata; class Mammalia; order Rodentia; family Petromuridae; genus Petromus; species Petromus typicus. Next base: position 478 of record PVIR01007565.1, on the reverse strand, counting down.
TTGCTGCACTGCATGTCTGAGAAGAACAGTAGGAGGATACCTGAATATCCAAGGACCTTACACTGACAAGTCTAACACGACACTGCTGGTACTCTCTCTCCTAGAAAGCTAGATGTGCAGATCTAAAACTTTCTCTCAAACACAAGATGAGATCCAAACCCTCAGAGGAGCTTCATGTAACTCTGTACCTGTTTGCAGCTATTTCAGGGCAAGTCACTTCCATGCTGAGGCAAGAAGTGTGTGTATCTCTGTGTGAGCAATTAGCGCTGACCACCACACCTGGTCATGTAGTAGGCACCTAGGAGTTATATTCTTAAATGTATTATGACTATATTTACTTAATAACTATTGGGTTTTTAAAAATTGAACAGAAAAGCTATAAGTAGTAATTTTTTTCAAAAATAATTTTACTTACATGGTATAAATTTGCATTCTTATTCATTTATACATTTAAATATTTAAAGAAGGCCAATATATC
>PVIR01007564.1:0-60458 GCA_004026965.1 Petromus typicus | reverse complement strand
TTTAAAGAAAAGTGTATTTGGGTTCACAATTCTGGAAGATGGGAATCCCAAAGTCACAGTGGCAGCTTCTGGTGAAGGCATCGTAGCATAGCAGAAAGAGAAAGAGAAATCAAATATATGCATAAGAGACAAAGCACCCTTCAGTGGGTTGCCTCAGTTTCCGGCCACCTCCCCTCAAGATGCTAAGCCAGTCCCTAGATAATTGCACTCACTCTGCTGGTGACTTACTTGGTCACAATACCTCCCAACATGCCCACGATGGCCAACAGCTTTCAGCATGAGTTTCAGAAGGGATCCGCCGTGTGCAAGCCATCGCAGATGCTTTATTTGCTTATTGTCTGTGTCTCCTAACTTGCAAGGGCGAGGCCCCTCTTGTTTATTTTCCCTGTGTTCAGAACAACTGAGTGGGAACTCGGAAATAGCAGTGGAGTGAGCGGATGTGCAGATAAACATGCGCTCACTGACACACGTGACCCAGACGCTGCGCTGCACCTGGAAGCCGCAGGAGGGGAGGGAGAGGTTCCGGGAGGGGAGGCTGCAGAGCCAACAGGGCTGAGCCAGCATGACACTAACCATGCCAGGGCTGGGTTCTTAATCCCACCGGCATTAAACTGCTCTGTGCAGTGGGTGGAGGAGACCTGCAACCCTGGAAAGTCACCAACATGTCCAGCGTCTCAGAGTCCCTGGAGAGCTGGCCACAACCCCAGGGCTCCCCAGTGTCACCCCTCCCTGGACAGGCTGAATCCACAACAGGGTCCACTCAGGAAGAGACTGGAGCAGATGAGGAAGGGAGGGAAGGGGAGGAGGCTGGAGTGTCTGTGGCAGCCTTGGCAGAGTGTGGAGTGGCAAGGAGTTGGCAGGCAGCCAGGGAGCCAGGCCAGTTGCCCAAGGGGGAGCCTGGCACTGAAGTACAAAGAGCCCGGTGGGGAGGAGAGGTGAGCTGCCTGGGCTGGACTGCCCCTCAGGCAGGAATGCAGATTGTGCCCTGTCCCAGGGGGCAGCCTTGTCACACCCAGGGCACCTTTTAGTGGGCCACATCAACCCAGGCACCTTTCCCAACCCCTGAAGCTGCCTCACTCCACAGAGCCCACATCCAGGGTCAAGGCCTCCAGTGTGCTGTACAGTTAGGACAACACGCTCAGACTCGAGCCGTCTCTCTGAAGGGGCAGTGTGACTTCAGCCTCTGCCCTGGGCAGCCACTACAAAGTGTGTTTCTCCTCCGGATACCCCAATGCCCCCCCAGCATCGTGTGTCCCTCAGTATGCTGAGCCACTGGACCTTTGCACATGCTGTTTCTAGGATTTCATGCCTGAATCCTCCAGATACTTCCAGACTCAGCCAGACACCAAATCCCTGATGCCCCTCTCCACTATCACACACACCATCTCTTCTGCCTGTCACTCTCTTCCCCTCTTTCCAGCCCAATTTTTTGTTTGTTTGTTTGTTTTTGAGACAGGGTATTGCTTTTGTAGTTCAGGCACAGCAATTCTGCCTCTGCCTCCCAAGTGCTGGGATTACAGGCGTGAGCCATCACGCCCGGCACTGTGGTATGTGGTACTGATTGCTGCTGGGCGTGAGTCTCCATGCCCAGTATTATATGTGGTTACTGGGGAATCAAACCCGGGCCCTTGTGCTTGCAAGACAGGCGCCGGAACCACTGAGCTAACTCCCTGGCCTTCAGCCCAATTTCTTAACACTCAGCACCTCCCCACAAAACCACACCATAGATTCACTCCTTTATCCCCCTCTCCATCTTTCCCACCAGGTCAATGCCACCAAGCCCAGACTCTTCTTTGTTTATTGCTACATCTCCATGGCCTGGCACAAGGGCTGGCATCTGGGAAGCATTAGTAAATATTTGTGGAGAGTAAGAGAACACCAGAAAAAAGACAACTCTCTCCTAATTTCGTCTTGCTGTCTTACACAGAGAAATGATGTTTAAAATATATGAAGGAGTGAATGAATGAATGAAATGCATTTGTCTCCTTGCTTGTATTCGTCATCTGATGAAAGAATGAAAGATTGGATCTCATTGTGCCCCTCCTCCAGGCACTATAAACAAAGAAATAAAGGAGGGGAAGGGAAGGGTGGAAGGGGGCAGGATGACATCAGGGATCTGCAGACATGGGCTTCCTTAGCCCACTCCCCCAGAGGAGGCGCCACCCCTCACTAAATCCCCCTCCTGCCTCCCTCCCCTCCAGCCCTGTGGGCTATGCGGCCTGGAACCAGCTACTGGAGCCAGGGGAGCTGTTCTCTGTGCGTGCAGGGAAGCCATAAGCTCCAGGAAATGAAGACTTGGAGCTGCCTCCTCCTGCCATAACTCCAGCCTCATTACGACCAGCCCAGCCCTTTGTGCGGGGACTCAGCCAGTCCCCAGAGGCGGCAGCACACTCGGGGTTTGCAAGATTGCAGGGAGGGGCCACCGGGGAGGAGGACTCCACACCCAGGCCCACAGAATGGGCACGGAGCTGAAGTGGGTGTGGTGGGTACTCACAGTGGGGCCTTGGGCCCTCCTGAACCCAGTTAGGGCAGGGCAGGGCCCAGAGGGGCAGAGGAGACAGCTTGCTCAGGGCCACCCACCACTACCACCCTTCGGGGAGACTGGGGTGCTCTCCCATGCTGTCAGCCAGAAATACAGTCTCAACCCTCTCTGTCACCTTCACCTCCTGACAGATGTTCCCTCCTGAAACCCCTGCTCCTAAAGAATTTTCAGAGCCCAGGCTGAAAAAGCAGAGGCAGTCAGCTACCTCCGCAGTGGGTATAAAGTACTAACCTTCAGAATCTAGGATTGGAGCATTGCCTGCAGCGGAGGAGGTCAGAGGACAGTCTGCCTGTCTGTCCCTTAGAGACCCAGGTCACTTCCTGTGTCCTTTGAAGACCTGACTCAGTCAAACCAGGCCAGCCACACCTCCACCTTCCCCCCACTGACTCCCTGAAGTAGCCATCCCACCCTGCCCACCTTCTACTCTTCTCCTGGACGGCCACCCCTCTCTTCCCCTACTCCAGGGCCCCAGTTCTCTCTAAACCCACATGCCTGCTTCCTCTCTGCACTGCACCAGATCTCACATAACACCCTAAACACTACCTGGTGTTTGGTTTCAACTGGAGAGTCCTGTCTCCCACCCCCCTAAACATGGACTCTCTCACCTTTGATCCCAGCCTCCAAGCCAAACCTGGCGCGTGGAACAGAGCTGCTGACCCAAGCAGAGCCAGCTGGGCACTGGACATGCGGAAGGGAGGCAGGGGCTGAGCCTCTCACCTGCTCCCTGTCTTCCTGTGACAGCGTGACAGCCAGCAGCATGGCTGTCCCCTGTAAACACCCACATTCAGCCATTATTCATCATTAGGGCTTGAGTAGGTGTGAGTCCCTTGATCCTTTCTTGTCAAAAGCAGGTCTGCTGGGGGTAGGGGAGGAGCCACTGGTGGGTCTCTGGACACAGTGTTGGTCCAGGGTGCGAGGGGAGAGGAGACATGTCCCCAGGGAAATGTGGAGATACCAAAGGCAAGCTCAGAGGGCTTGTGAACCTGCCTGATGTCACACAGGCACTTCCACACAAGGCCCCAGGGATCCCAGTGCTGCAGCCCAACGAAGGGCCTGTGGAGAGAGAGGTAGCCCTGTCTGTGCAGCTGTGCTGGGGCGGGAAGTGGCCGTGGTAGGGTGGAGCTGTCCTCTGCGCCCAGGAGGCCCCCATCCCAGTGGCTTCTAGAAGCTGCCAGGGTGGGAGACTTCGGGGAAGCTCACTCCTGAGGTATCCGATCCTTGCACATGGTGGCTGCTAGGGGTTTTGTGAGCAGTGCCGGGGGAGGGGCTGGGAGAGTGCAAGAGGGCGCAGGGGGTGAACCGGGGAGTAAAGGTGCGCCCTGGGAAATGACTCCAAGGTCCAAGGCTGGGGTGCAGGGGAGGCACCAAAAAGCAGGGGTCTCTATGGCGTCTTCCCATCTTGCACTGGGCCAGACACGCCGCAGATGCCTAATCGGTGCCTACAGGACCACAGACAGGCTCAGCTTGCGCTCTCCGATGCGGGACTCGCTGATTGTTATCTCCTCTCCCTGCAGGCTCCGGATGGATCGTGAAGACCCCTAGCCCGCCAGGGTCGAAGAGTTCCCTGGTCCCCTGCCTGCCTCGTCCTTGCGCAGAGAACATGGCGCACAACCCCCTCGGGAGCCGCCGCGGCACTGCCTGCTGAGCCTCCAGGGGACCCCTCGCCGTCCATGCCCCGCTGCAGCCGCGCCCCTCCCCCTCCAGCCGGGCGCCCCCGCGGCTGGGCGGCGCTCAGAGCCGCGGGCCGGTCCGGGTGCCCCGTCGGGGGCGGCGTCCTGGCGGCCGCTCGGAGGCCACCATGTGACGCGGCGCCGCTTCGTCTCGCGACCGAGCAGCGGCGCCCCGGTGCCTCCCGTCCGTGCTCCTGGGCGCGAAGCCGCTCGGGCCAAGCATGAGGCCGCGGCCCGACGCGAGGGCGCTCCGGGCGGGGGCCGCTCTGTCGCCCGCGCTGCTGCTGCTGCTGCTCCTGCCGCCGCCGCCGCTGCCCGGGCGCCTGTGGGCCGCGGGGACCCCCGCGCCGGCGTCGGGGCCGGTGCCCGGGGCTCGGCAGGAGGGCGCGCCCGGCGCGGGCCGCGTGAAGCGCGGCTGGGTGTGGAACCAGTTCTTCGTGGTGGAGGAGTACACGGGCACCGAGCCCCTGTACGTGGGCAAGGTAAAGTGGGGCCCGGCGCTGCCCAGCCCCGGCCGCGGGGCGCACCCCATCTGGCACATCCGACACGCTGGCCGCTGCCCGCCAGGTCCAGTCCCGTGCCCCTCCCAGCGATCCCCTGGCCGAGGGTGGGCAGCTGAGTCCTAAACTCCCCCCACCCGACGCCCTCATTCCCCACTCAACCTCCACCTCTGCAGCCTGCGGAACAGGGGGCTGGTGGGCAAACCCGGGAGGCGCGCGGGGCCGAAGCCCGCCCTCCTATCATATCACACACACCTTCGGCCACTCTGCCTAAAATGCCGCCGTGGCTCCGGAGCGGTGAACCCGGAAGACCCGGCCTTGCAGCCTGACCACCCACCGGAATGCCGTGAGTCAAAGCCAGGGCCCATAGGACTTCCCACGCCCTCCTGCCGCTGCCTCTGTGCCTTGCTTACTCCCCTGATCTGCCCTTTGCTGCTCCTCCCCCGAGTTACTTGATGCTCAGAGGGTCTCAGTTCAAAACCACTTCCTCAGAAAAACCACCCTGACCACGCAGGCTGGGACTGATGTCCGGGATCCATGTCCTGAGCTCCCTTTACCCTCCCTTCCCAACACCTTAGTTATGCCTGTGTTGGCTCCATTTGCGTCGCTCCTCCCAGACCGTGTTTGCTGTGCTCGCCCTGAAGTCCCCAGTGCCCAGGTAAACACGGCTCACTCCCTTCACTGAAAGCCACCTTCTCAGACTCTCTGAGTAAATGCTGGTTCATCTGGCTAAAGATCTGTGCGCCATGGGTGAAAAGAGCTGAAAACGACTTTTTTTCAATTCCTGCCCCTGTGGAGGCCGAGTGTTTACTGGGGAGGCAAATGTAAGTAAGATCCAGCCTCTGCCATTTGGGGCTCCACAGAAAAATAGACATCCTGGTATATTAAAAAACAGAAAAGCTCCCAAGCCAGCACCTGGTACTGATTAGACACTCACTAGATGTTACCCATTGGCTGGCTTTATGGAGGAAAAAAAGTTCCCAAATTGGGTTTTTTGTGGGTTTTTGTTTTTTGTTTTTTTTTTCCAAACTGGGTTTTTTTTTTTTTTTTTTTTTTTTTTTTTAGGTTTTTTGGAGACAGGGTCTCGCTTTGTGATTCAGGCTGGCCCTGAGCTCAGCCTCAAACTCACATCACAATCCTCCTGCCTCTGCCTCCCAAGTGCTGGGATTACAGGCATGAGCCACCACGCCCGGCACTGTGGTATGTGGTACTGGTTGCTGCTGGGTGTGGGTCACCACACCCAGTATTGTTATGTGGTTACCGGGGAATCGAACCCAGGTCCTTGCGCTTTCGAGACAGGCGCCGGAACCACTGAGCTAACTTCCCGGCCCTCCAAACTGGGTTTTGATGCATGGGCAGGAGTTCATCAAGCTGACGGGGAAGAACATGCTGACTTCAGAGACCTGAAGGAGCTTGGCTTATTCAGAGACTCGTCAACCGTTGATGCGCTGAAGTGCAGGGTGACTGGAGGCTGAAAGCAGGGCCCAGAGACAGTTCTCTGGCTTTTGTTTAGGCCCATCAGCTTCCAGGAAGTTTTAGTTGGCAGTGGGAAGCTTTTTGGAGCTTGTGGTATGTTGAAGAGCCTGAGGACCGGGAAGCTGAGCAGTCCTGAGGCATTGGGACCAGGATCATTGACCAGGATAGGAGAGAAGTCCAATGGAAAACTTTGGGTTTGCCTGTAGGGAGCCCAGCTTTTCTCCGACGTGGGTGCGGTAGTCCCTGGGCCTCAGATCCTTTCCCCCTCCTTACCTGTGGTTGCAATCGGTCCCCACAACTGAGCCAGGCGAGGATTTGACACAGCTTTTCTGGAAACTGTCCAGCAACCCAGAGGAGAGCCCAGGACTGGAGGAGGGGTACCTGTGGGGAAGGAGGGGCCTTCTGGAAGTAGGGGCAGGTAGCTCAGGAGGAAGTAGCTGACATGGAAGGCTGAGTGCAGACACAGCCAAGTCTGAGGCCTTGTTCTACCAACCCACTCACTTCATCTCCATCTGTGAAGTGGAACTCGAGAGCCCACTTCCTAAGGTGGAGGATTAAAAAGGAAAGCAGAGCACGTACAGTGTTTGGCCTGTGGCTTGTTTGTTTGTGGGTTTTTTTTTTTTAATTCCCATCTAAAGTACTTAATGCTCAAACAGCAAGGTAGGAATCATCACTGTCTTTTGTAGGCAAGGAAACTGAGGTCAGAGAGGGCAAAGTCATGGGTAGACAAGTGGCTTAGCCAGTGTTTGAACCTGTTGAGCTGAAGTTGCTGAGTCTCTAGGTAGAAAAGACCTGGCAGAAGTCTCCGGGCCAAGGTGGAGGCTGGTGGTTAGGAAGATCCCAGAGAGAAGGAAGGGTTCTGACAGCTTCTGAATGTCACACTAAGTGCTCAGCCTTATAGTTGGCTGCAGCAGTGGGGCTCACAAAGGTCCCTCCAGCCGCCCGAGTCCTAGAGAAGAGAGACAAACCCGCCACTGATTCATGACCTGCACCTTCAGCCACTGAGACTTTACTGTCTCAAAGGCATGAGATGAGCCTCATGCCGTCTCCTTGAAGCTGGGTCTGTCGGCGGTGGAGAGTCCTAATGAGTCCTTTCACTGCTAGCAGAAGACATGGCGGCCAAAGCATAAAGAACAGTGTGCTGAAGCCACACAGCAACATGTCGACTGAATCAACCAGGCCGACTAACCTGTCTGTCCCATTCAGCCCGGTGGCACACACATGAAATCCCAGCAGTCTGGGAGGCTGAGGCAGGAGGATTGCAATGCAGTGATTTAGTGAGAACTTGTATCAAATTAAATAATTAAAAGCATAGAAAGGGCTGGGGATGTAACTTAGTGTGAAGGCCTTGGATTCAATCTCATTATGAAGCAAAAGTAAAAAAGAAAATCCTGCTGCCAGTCCAGGCCACTTCAGTTCAAGAGTTTATTTTAAGTATCTGCTGTGGGCAGGGGACCTTCTTTTCCTAGCAGAAGCCTCTCTTCCTCCTCCTCCATCTCCTTACCCAGAGCCCCTGCTCTCCTGTGCTCAAGGCCACCCTGGCAGAAGTGTTGTGTACAGGGAGCAAGGAAAAGTTTCCGCTTTGTTGCAAATATTTACCTGCTTTGCTTTGTTACCCAGGAGGCTTTGTGTGTGAGTAGGAGCTGGCTGGAGCTAGTCTGCCTGGGACCAGATCCTGCTCTCTCTGCTTGTGATCTCTCCCTCTACTTGACCACACTGTTCAATCTCTCTGTGCCTCAATTTACTTTCCTGTTGCATGAGGCTATTACCGGGGCTTCCTCTAAGATTTCTGGTGGTGAGGAATCTAGGAGTTAGTGTAAGTCAGGAGCCTAGAATAATACCAGGGTTCTGACCTGTGCTTCATAAATGTTAGTTGTTATTGTAAATTTTTCTCATCTTTCCATCACCTAGATATACCATCTACATCGATTTTGCATCCCCTGCCTCAAGTCCCCAAAGTCTTCTTAACAACTTGACATCCTAGTTTCTCACCACTAACTGGGGAGAGGTTGTCACTGGCTCGCCCTTCATCATAGGGCTGTGAGCTTGGGCGTTTAGAAACCACCTGTCCCCTTTCCGGCTGAGCTGACAGTTGTACGCAGCTGGTGTGTGCACACACCACACATGCACATGCGCTCACGGCGCGCTCCTCGGCTCCTCAAGGAGAAAGGACTTCTCCATGGTTTCAGTAAATTCGCTATTCCTGGTCCCCCACCACCACCCAGGGAGCTGCTCCGAGCATCAGAGCATCCGTCCTTGTCGAATTCCAAAGGTAGCTTAGCAACAGCACCAGGCGCGGTGAACCTCAGCGCCCAACAGTAACCCGCTTTACAACTGCCTCCTCCATCACTCACCCACTGTGCACCCTGTAGGCACCCACAGGAGCCTCAGCCCTGCAGCTCCCGTCATGGTCCTGTCCCTCAGCCCTCCCCGACCACCTCTCCTCACCTTCTCACTCCGCCACCCTCAGACCAGCCTCCCACCATTTCCATAAAATCTGGGTACTTGGACTAATCCTTTTTCCGAACTGTAATTTCCCCCGAGGCTTCTGTCAGCTGGATGTGGATTTTGTAGGATTTTTAATTTTTTTTAAAAAAAAGATAGAATTATGGGGTCAGCACTTATGACCAACTCCTGTGGGTGGTGAGATCTATTTTAGATATACGGCAGGATTAAAGTGGGGAGGAGAGCAGATTTAATTAAGTTGCTAATATTTAAAGAAAATTGATGAACTCCTGGTTTACGAGTCGCGCCGGCGTGAACAGACCCCTCACATTCCGGGGGAGGCTTTTTATTTGATTTGCTCTCCGTTTAAATCCTAGACTCGTTTTATTTGCGTAGCTACACTGTCCATTTAATTGTCTTTAATAAGGAAAACGTACCTCTGCTTGCATTTAATTTTGATTTAATTAGGAGGAAGTAATTAATGGCCTCGTAAATCCCGTTTTTCAGCCCCCTGGGATGAGAAACCATCACTCTGGTGTTTCCTGTGTTGTTTATGACCAAGGGCTGGGCTTGGGGGATTTCTCCTCGGGCAGGCCCCACCGGAGACAGGAGTAAGAATCCAGGACGTGGTGTCAGAGCAGCCTGAGGTCACACTTTGTGAGCTGTCTGGCTTTTGGAAGGAGTTAGGCCATGTGTGGGCCTCAGTTTTTCAGTCTGAATCACCAGGAGAGAATAGTCTGATTCTTAGAATTGTTATGAGTTATCGTTGAAATAAGGGCAAAAGGGTATAGAGCTGTGCCAGGGACAATAGCGTGCCCGGCCACGGTGTACCTGGGTGTGAACGGAGTGCCAGTGTCCTTCATAAATCCCAGAAGACAGTTGTCTATGTCACCATGTGTGCACCTCACGTATTTGGTGCTGGGGTGTGGAAATCAACAGCCACACGTTCTGCGTGTGGGGAGCTTGCGGTCTCACAATGCCCTGTGTGGACACACACTCAGTTTGTCCCCTCCCATTGCCAAGGCACCTAGTGTGTGCCAGGTCTGTGGGGCTCAGAACGAGGAATAAAAACCCAGCCTCTGCCTGAGGCCCAAGTAACTGGAGGCACAGATATGCCAGGGTGTCACACCGTGCTATGTGGCCTACAGGGATTATAGGATGGGGACAGGAAGGACTAGGTCTCTCCACCAAAGGGAAGAGCATCTGAGAGGGCTGCCTAGAGGGGGGACAGACTGAGCTCCAAAGATGAGAAGGTGTCGGCTGAAGGAACTGGGTAGATAGTCTTTGTGTCGGGGGATGGGAAGGATAAAGTAGGTGCCCTTTAATCCCTTCCAAGACAAAAGAGAGGAAATGGGGCTACAGATCTGCACTGGGCACCTGTTACGTGTGCCAGAAACTTCTGCATGCTACCTTAGGGAAGCAATATCAACCCCACTTACATAGGCTCAGAAAAGGATGGCTGCTTGCCCAAGGCCATGCAGCAGGTCAGCGGCTGTGCTGGAGTTAGCACTCAGTGCTTCTGAGTCCAAGATCAGTTATCTTCCCCGACTGTGACTCCAGGCCCCTTTCCAAGTAGTACGGTGGAGAGAAGAGCCCACCGGTGACATGACTAGCTGGGTCCAGGGAGCAGCCTGTCGTAAGACCGTCTCCACAGCCTGCACCCCAGTGACTGCCCAGCAGCCCACTCTTTCCCCTTTTATCTCTCATCTGCTACTAGAGACACAATAAGTAGACTGACCAAGGACACACAGGGACCCACCTGGACCTGAAAGTCAAACAGACCTGGCCTCTCTTGGTCTCTTAACCTGGAAAAGGAACTCCATGCAGTCACATACTCCATGAAGTCACATGCTCCATGAAGTCAAGTTATATTTCTGTACACACATAGAATAGGCCTGACTCATAGTAGGTGCTCAATAAATGACAGGGTCATCATCCCACAGCCTTTGCTCAGAGCTGAGCCTTGAGAAATGTCTTCTCAGGGCAGAGTGAGAGCCGCGCTCTCTCCAATCCAGAGGAAGGACCCAACCTCGAGCAAGTCCACAGCTCTAAGTTCTTAGTGTCTGCCCGAGCTGATTGGCCCTGTCTGGCTCTGAAGTCCCCAGAGAGCAGCTCCTGGGCCCAGCGCAGCTCCCAGTCACACTTCACTGAAGAACACTGATGACATCACCTCTCGGTCCCATTTCCTCCTCCTCACTCCTCACTGAGAAGTGACCCTGTCCGAGGTCTGGGTTAAAATGTCAAAGGCTGCAGGGACGTCATGGACCTTCGGGAGACAGACAGAAAAGGTAACCGACGATGACATGGTGCTTCCATCATTGCGAACCTGCTCTCCCTTCCCCCTTACCACACCTTGGTCAGGTCGGGCACCAGCCAATGCCTCCGGTGGGAAAACAGTTCCCAGAGCAGCAAAATGAATGAGCCCGGGGCCACACTGCGGCCTGTGAGTGGTGGCACAGGAGCTCGGTTTCACACAGAGCAAATATTTCCCCTCTCTGTGCCTCAGTGAACTCATTTTAGTAATGGGAATGGTAACATTTCATAGGACAGTGACAGAGACCCAGAAAATGATTGCCGTTAAACGTCCCCCAACTGGCGTCTCTTCCACCAAAATGCTCGGAAATGTTGGCCAATGAAATAAGCAGATCAAAGGTCTGATTGCAAAGGGGGAGTAGGCACCCGGGAGGGAACAAGTCTACCCTCTCCTATCTCAACTCCCCTGGGAAGAAGAGTGTAAACAGCCTACAGGGGAGACGGGTCTCCTCATCCCCGGCTCTGCCAATGATTCAGGGCCGACATCCTGAGATAATTTTATTGGGGGCATTAAACTGAGTTATGAGGTTTTTACAATCCAGCCACTTATGAGAAATCTATTAACAGTAACTGGACAGGAAGAAGGCTTCTCGGTGGAGCCCAGGACGAGCATTAATTGGGGCAATCTATAACAGGACAGGGACCCGGAAAGGTTCCACCAGACGCCTCCATTTACTCCCCGCAATTTCTGCTGAGAATCAGCAGACTCGCCAAAAAGAGAGAGATGCCCATTAATCGGCTAATGAAATATGAAAATGTTTATGGGCCATTCAATCTTCCAAATGGCACTTCTATAATCCACCTTTCAGACACAAAGTTCTACCCGCAGAATTTACACCCTGCTCCTCCTTGGTGGCAGGGTGGGCCCTCCTCCCTTCCCCAGAGAGATTCATTGGCACCTGTCCCCTGCTGAGGGAGTGGGGTTCTGGCATCGTGGCCCAAGAAAAGCTGTAGGGATTGTCTTGTTCACACCCCATCTCCACGGAAGCTTAGAGAGAGCAAGGACCTGCCCCGAGTCTCCAGCTTCCTCCAGATGGATTTTCCTCTGCTCGGGGCTGCCTTGGAGATTTGGGCATTGGAGGGTAAAGTCTTAGGTGTTTCTCTTTGCAGGAAAACAGACTTTTTGCTGGTTCTTCCCTGAGAGAGGTCTCAGTGGAGCACAGCCTGGGGTCTGGAGCCTAGCACTATTGGAATGAGAGAAATTCCAGTTATATATAGTGAACATTTAGTACTAATATAATAATAACTATAGCTACTGTTTATTAGACACTTATTATGTCTCGAGCAGAGCTGATTTCCAGCCAGTACAAACAGGTATAGTGGTACCAGTTGTTAAAATACTACAAAACCTCTGTGCCTGCAGTAGATAGTCCCTCTCCACTCCCCGCCCCAACTCTCAGTCCCCCAGACTTCGTGGTCCAACAACCATACCATCCCTTCCTGGTCCAGCAAGGCCCTGCTACAGTGCCACTCCATGGGCAGCGCCCCGCCACTCTGGCTCTTAAATACAATACATGTCCCTGGTGTCAGGCAGCTGCCAAGGGCCTTAGAGAATGCTCAACTCAGTGAACCCTCAGCTCCTCCAGGAGGACGTGCTATTCTGATTGCCCTGTTACAGATGAAGCATCAGGCCCAGAGAGATGCAAGGCCTCATTCATGAACTCACAGAGGGCTGATGCAAAGCCCAGATTCAGCCAGCTACCGGCCTCTCCCTTCCCAGAAGTCCTGCAGAGGCATAGAGCATGAGCAAATCACCACCCTTCTCTGATCCTCAGTAGGAAAATGCAAGAAAAGAAAATCTGTAAAACAAAGTAGTGAAATGTACTCTAGTAAGGTTTGTTCTTAGAGTCCTGCCCTGGATAAGGGGACATACTGTAAGCCTATGTGTGGGAGTTGCCCAGTGATCCCACCCTATCCTCTTCACCCTCAGTCCTGCCATATGCTAAGTCCTGAGCTCCTTGTCCCCTATACACTGAGAGGCCTAAGATACCACCCTAACCTCCTGGGGCTTCAAGGCTGCAGGAGATGGACCTGTAATTCCCAGTAAAGTCATGGACCTGCAGCTTGGTGGCTCATTAGAAATGCAAACTCAGAGGCCCCTCCTGGAACAGCTGAGTCTGAAGCTGCATGTTAACAAGATGCCTGGATGATCTGCATGCACGTGAAGGATTTCAAAGCGGTGTCTACAGTGATCCTACAAGACTGAATGTGATTATTGACGGCTTGAGTACTAAGAGACCTTGGAGGGGTGGGAAGTCTAGAAAATGTTTCTAGAAGAGGTGGCATTTGAGCTGAGCCCAGCAGATTGAGAGGATTGTCAGTGGGTAGAGAAATAAGGACCAGACTCAAAGTGAGAGCCTGAGGGTCTTGCCTACTGCAAGCAGAGAGGTGAGGAAGGGGCTGTGGTCTTCTGTGTGAGGTGACAGGGAGCCATGGGGGGACTGTAAGCAGGGAGGACATGGTCAGATCTTCCGATGAGCTTGAGAGCTCTGGGGGCAGACAGCAAGGTTGGCATAGGTTGAGGTCAGAGTAGAGGAGTCCCGGAGTGCCCCAAAACACCAGGGCAGACAAGGAGGTTCGCGTTGGCCTTGGAGTTTCCAGTGAAGGCCCCAGCGTGCATTGTGGGACACATATACTAGGGGCAGACCCAAGCTGAGTGGCGAGAGAAGTTTCCTCCGCAGCCTCCACCCTGCCTCCCTTCCTCCCCAGATCCACTCAGATTCCGACGAAGGTGACGGAGCCATCAAGTACACCATCTCAGGCGAGGGTGCCGGGACCATCTTCCTGATAGATGAGCTGACGGGTGACATCCATGCCATGGAGCGTCTGGATCGTGAGCAGAAAACCTTCTATACACTGCGGGCCCAGGCTCGGGACCGCGCCACCAACCGCCTGCTGGAGCCCGAGTCAGAATTCATCATCAAGGTGCAGGACATCAACGACAGCGAGCCGCGGTTCCTGCACGGCCCCTACATCGGCAGCGTGGCTGAGCTCTCTCCCACAGGTGGGCTGCAGGCACCTCGGGATCAGGGCGGGGTGAGGCCTGGGTGACTTGCCTGCTGGAGGGAGGTGCCAGGTCCAGAGTGCAGCTGCTGGACAGGGCAGGAGGGACAGGAAGTGCTGCCCCTGGATACAAGGTACAGACATGAGCCCAGCTGACCCCCAGGGCAGTCTGGGTCCTGGACACGGATCCATACACATGACGTCAGCCCCATCCAGGAACAACCCCTCATGGATAGGGACGTGCATGTGAGGATTACTCAGACATGGCCACACACACACACAGTCATGCCATCGCTGCATACCAGGACACACAGGAGCCCTGCTACATACACTCTTAGCCATGCACAAAACTACACCTTAGACACAGCCTATAGGCAGTCAGCCTTCTTGCCAGTCATACTCACATGCACAGCATCTGCTACACCTTCAGGGAAGTTTGGCCACTCAGAACCAGTGCAGAGGCGGTCCCATCTCAGGTATGGCTAGACCAGGGCCCAGCAGCACACCAGACACTACCCTCATGTAGGAAGCCCCTGTGCATTTTCAGCTACTCCTAGGGCCAGGCAACGGCTCAAGCCACCATTCCCACACTTGGCCTTGCTCGGCCCAGGTGCAGCCAGTGAGCAACACTGAAGGTGCCACGCACTGCGCACCGGAAGGCTCAGCTCGGCACACCCTACCACCTGGAACCCAGGACCACACTCAGACACAGTGGGCAGCTGGGGCACTGCAGCTGCACACGCATAGTTGTGCACATGGAGAAGGAAGCCAGCCCTCCCAAACCCACATCTGCAGGAGGACACCAGACACAGCCAAAGTCAGAACACGTTTGCACAAACAGGGCAGACTAAAGGCTGGATGCTGCGGCCTGTCCTGCCCGCTTTGGGGGGCCTAGACGGGTATCTGAGCCCCGAGGCCTCACTGCGCCCAGGGCTCCTGAGCCACTGGTGGGAACGGGAGCCACAGCAGGAGAAGCACAAGCCAGGAGCTGCCCACCCTCCTTGTTAGGCCGCACATACTGAGCCCAGGCTGGTCCTAGGTGTGCACACAGCTTTGTGCTCCCTCCGTCTGGACTCTGGCTCTGCAGCTGCACGTCAGAGGCCAGAGTTACTTGAGACCTTCGGGGAGATCGTAATGAGCCAGCAGAGGAAGATGGGAGAGTGGGCAGGGGCACAGGTGACAGTGTGAGTGTGAGTGGGCTCTGTATGCTCCAAGGGTACACATGACACCTGACACGTGTGCATGCTACCCTGCGTGCAAATCTCTGTGTGTGGCCTGTGTGTGCCGGCAATGTGCTGTTCTGCAGGAATGTGTTCCTTCATTCATTTAACGGTTATTTTCTAAGTACCTACTATGTGCCAGGCCCTGGGATATAGCAGTGAAAAGAAACAAGACTTCCTGCTATCAGCAAAGGACACATTCTCCCTAGGGAAGCAAGCAAACAAATTATAGGTCCCATGAGTGTCTCAAGGAGGTGATATTGAAGCAATGAAGGAAGTTGAAAGATAGGTTCTTAGCAAAGCATTCTCAGCAGAGAGAACAGCAGGCGCAAAGGCCCTGAGGGTTAGTTCTCCCCAAGGAGAAGTGCTGAGGTGACTAGGTCACACCCCTTGGGTCTAGTAGACTGTAGATGAGGTCAGGGCACTTGTAGACCCTACCTGGGGCCTTTTGTGTAGAGCAGACTGTGACATCCATGGAAGGTCCTGTTCGAAGAACAGCATGATATGATTTAGTTTTAATGATATCTCATGGCAGTGAAGAATAGACAGGCAGGGGTGGGGGGACAAGAGACAGACAGAAGGGGCAGGAGCTGGATAGTGTAAGGGCCAAGGCCAGAAATGGTAGTGACTTAGAACAAGTAAGTACCAGGGGGGCGTCAACTTGTGGATATATTTTGAAAGTAGAGCTAAAAGTATCTGTTAATGGATTGGATTTGGGATGTGAGAAAAAGAAAACTTGCGGATGCCTATTGGGATTTTGAACTGAGCGATTAAATAGATGGAATTTCTATTGACTGCGATGGGAGGAGCAGACCGGGGAGCTGAAGAGAAAGCAGGAGTTTGGTTTCAGACATGCTAAGTTAGAAGTGCTTATTAGACGTGGAGCGCTTTAAAAAGACAGTGGGATAAACAGGTTCGGTGGAGAGGCCTGGGCTGGAGAGATGCAGTTGGAAGATGTCAGTGGCAAAGACTGATGGAATTTCAGAGCCTGGCAAGAACTTAACAGTGAATTTTGCAAATGGGAACGTGATTCAGAGAGAGGGTGACATACAGCATGCCAGAGGCAGACAGGCTCCCCCGGCCCCACTCCCTAGCTTAACGTCTGGCCTGAGCATTTCAGCGTGGAACAGGCCAGAAAGTCAGCCAGTGCCAGCGCTAGAGAGGGAAGCAGGGGCTGTGTGCGGAGGACTCCAGGGAAGTGGCAGCCTTCGCCGCTCTCCAGGCAGCACAGTGACGGCAGCTCACCTTGGGCTTGGCCCCCAGACCGCCCGAATGGCAACAGCCATGGGAAAATCGAGTCCAAGAGAAGGACAGAAGTTCATCCACGGTCACACTGAGCAGAGGAGGCAGACAAACCCCCAGTTCTTGAACACCAGCGGAGGCCCCAGCCTTTCCTCACCGCCTCTCCCAGGCCACTGCCTCTCACCTGCGCTCAGACAGAAAAGGAGGCAGGGTGACTCCATCGGGACAAAGCAGGGGACCTGAACGGGGGAGGGAAGAGGCAGAGATTAAATTAGTTTATTTCATTTGAGCAACTTTTTGAAGGAGAAACACATCCTCCACCGGGGCGCTTGCGGAGACTCTAGGCAGCTTTGAAAATCAGTCACAATTACTGAGCCTCCTGATCCCGGCAGAGGAGGGCGGGGCCGACAAGCGAGCGCTGGGGTCTGGGCAGCTTCGGAGATCAGAGGGAGCAGGGACGCATTTTGGGACATGAAAGGCAGCGGCACTCACAAATTAAACCACTCAGAGTTTAAAAGGGAAGGGAAGTGCCTGGGGCCGAAGGGTGGGGGTGGGGAGCTGCGCTGGGCTTAATGCAGCAAAGCAGGTCCTGAGCTGCCACTTGGGAGGCCTGGTGCCCACACAACTATGGGCAAGTCCCTGTCACCCTCTGGGTGCCAGGGTCCCTTCTGAGCCCTGAGAAGGCTCATCTGTGCCACAGAGACTTACTGAATGGTTACTGCAGGCTCTGCATTCTACCAGGCATGAGGGATTCTTAGGAGGCCTCCCCATCAGAGCAGGGAAGAGACAGGAAAGAAAGAAACAAGCAAGTATACAATGCCCAGCAGTGTGAGTACTACGCAAAATAAGGAAACCTGCAGTGATTCGGGGGAGTGCTATTTTAGGTAGAGGGGTCAAAGAAAGCCTTCATTATAAGAGGACATTCAGTCAAAGGAAAAGAACCACAGAACTACATGGACCAGTGGTGTTTGAATTCCACTGTGTACCCAAATTACCTCGACAGCTTGTTAAATCGTAGATCGCGGGGAGGAGTGGGTTGGCTGGTTTCTCTCTTCCTTTGTGGCACCAAGATCCTAGTCAGAACCCACTTGCCTACAAGGTAAGTGCTTTGCCACAGACTACACAAGGTTTCTGATTTAGTAGGTCTGGGCTGTTAGAAACTTTAGCAAGTTCCCAGGTGTTGCTGCAGTTTGGGGGTCAGTGTAGCTAAGGAGGAGTGCAGGAGACAGTGTCCAGATCCCTTAGAAGGAAGAGCAGAAGTTGGGTCCCATAGGACTTGGTAGCTATTAGAAAGTTTTTACGTATTCTCAGAAAGAGATGAGAAGAAGAGGAATGACATAATCAAACTTATATTTTAAAAGAATGACTTGGCTGCCATCTTGAAAATAGACCCTATGGGGAAAGGTTGGAAGGAGAGAGACAAGAGGAGGAGACTGCAGCCGTGAAGCTGAGGCGATGTTGACTTGTACCGCATAGGTGGTGAGAAGAGATGGGATTCTGGGTGTGTGCTGAAGGCAGAGCCCACAGGGCCTGGGGGTGGGGGTGATGTGGGAATGAGACAGAGCAGACAGGAAGCAGCGTTTGTTCTGAACAGCTGAACAGAGGAGCTGCTATGACTGAGACAGAGAGTGCTTTGGAAAGAGCAAAATGTAGAGTTTGTCCTTGGGCATGTTGAGATGAGCACATTTCCTGGAAGGTCAGTGGAGATGCCCAGGGGACACGTGTCTAGGGCTATGAACGTCAGCAGAGATGGGGCCAGAGGCGCAGCTCTGGAAGTCAGCAGCAGAGAGAGAGAGTTGTTTTTTTTGGTTTTTTTTGTTTTTTTTGAGACAGGGTCTCGCTTTTGTGGTTCAGGCTGGCCCTGAGCTCAGCCTCCAACTCACATCACAGCAATCCTCCTGCCTCTGCCTCCTGAGTGCTGAGATTACAGGCGTGAGGCACCACGCCTGGCACTGTGGTATGTGGTACTGATTGCTGCTGGGCGTGAGTCTCCACACCCACTATTGTGTATGGTTACACCGGGGATCGAACCTGGGTCCTTGGGCTTGCAAGACAGGCACCAGAACCACTGAGCTAAATCCCCGACCATGAGAGAGGGGATTTAACACTGGAGATTGAGTGAAATCAACAGGGGACTGAGTGGGACTGGATAATCTTTTATCATAGAGGGCCTGGACCCCTTTCCTGGGACATCATGGCCTGACAACTAGCCAAGGAAGGGATTTCAGAGGGGTGCCGTGCCCAGCTCACTTCCGCCTGCTTAAGGATGCCAACTGTGTACAAGACACTATACTTGGCTCTGGTGAGGACACAAAAAGGAGAAATTCAATTCAATACACATATATTAGCTACAACTTTATTCTGGGCACTGCAGAGATGTAAAGATAAGTAATTGAATTAAATCCACAAATATTTATTAGCACCCATTATATCCAGTGCCCATGGTGTACTTGGATTGATAGGGCTTGTGAAGATGAGTCATCTACCTTAGCAGACATTTAGCAGGACCCACTTTTTAAATAGACCAGAGAGGATAAAAAAAATAAGTAGCTACTTTGGACTCAGTGAGAACTGACTGGTTAATGCTCTGTATACACAGCACTTCGCCAGCTATGTGGGAATGTGTAGGCGAGGATGATGCTTCCCTTGACCTCAGCATGGCTGCAGATCAGTGTCACCCCTGCAGCCACTTTGGTCAGCTGGTGGTGGAGGTAAAGCTGTGTTGAAGAGTCAGAGGCCTCTCGGCTGAAAAGAACATGGCAGTGATTAGTGATGTCTGCCAGGACCAGAGGGTGCAGAACATAGTGGCCCCCATGACATAGAATTGCTACTGCTGGACCACAGAATTGGGGCTCAATAGCCTGGGGGAATGGGCAGGGCCCTGCTGCAGCTGCATTCCTGTGTATCCCACTTCCTCTGTGAGCAGCATCTGTAATGGATGGAAAAAGCCGCTTTGTAGTACAGCCGCACTGCTTGGGATATTCACTAAATAATAGCTATCAGCCAACACTGCTTTCACAGAGCTATTTCCCTTTATCCCTGCAATCCTGGGGAATAAGCAGGGCAGGTATTACTCTGTCCTCATTTTGCCGATGAGGAAATAAATGCAATGAGAGATAAAGTGTCTTGTCTGAGGTTCCTCCACAAGAGCCGTGGCCAGGACCTGGAACCAGAGCCCAAGTTACACTGGACTTGCCGCCCACGGCTTTCTTTGGAGGAACAGTCAAGATTATTTCTTGCGCAGGACTTTACAGCTTGAAGATCACTTGCACATCCTTAATCTCATTTTATCCCACCTCCATAGACTCTCTTGAATTAAGGGACAACATTCCCATTTTATAGCTGAGGAAAGTGAGGCTCAGGAGAGGAAAGAGCGTAAAAGTGGGAGAAGACAGCATCTGACTCCCACAGCTGGAGCTTTCAGGGATGGTGGCAGAGAGGAAAGGAGGACAGCAGGAGGCAGTGTCCCCCAAGGGTCTCATCTGGGAAGGGCAGCAGCCGTGGGAGCCTCTGATAGTCCCGGCTGCAGCCAGAGTGGAGCTCAGCAGCCCTCAGGCCCAAGCCAGGAATCAATCGTTGGCCTCTGCAGAGACAACTTCTAAAGATGTTTTTAATTAAAGTCCAGGAAGATCTATATGTGCAATATCTCCTCTCCTAGCAACAGCACTGGCTCACACCATCCAGGTCGGGAGGAATGGGACAGGAGTTTTTGGTAGGGAGAGGAGCAGAGAGGAGCAGAGGCCCGGCCCTCGGGAGTTGGCCCCATGACCCAGGTAATCTGGACAGGGGAGCTTCATGCACATCTCTCTTTGTCTTTCCCATCAACAAACCATTCAACAGACAGGAGTGGCATCTCTGCAGGCCCTGCAGGCACACAGTGCCGAGGTACAAAGACAACGAAACCACCGCGTTGCCCTCCAGTGACGGGCACACAGTGTGCGTGCTGTAGACTGTGAGAGCATGAGTGAGACTGAGTTACACACAAAAATGTTTACTTTCTGCAAGTGACAGAAAGACACCATTGCAGACACTTACCATGTTGCTGTCCCCAGCCAACAAAGTCAAGACCGGCCTAGCAAGCTATGCTTATAAGTGATGATCGAAGAGGGAACTGGGAAGGGGACAGGGAGGGAGGAGTTTGAGGAAGGGCTTGTTTCCTGTGTAATCTGAGTGTTCCCAGGGACTCGACAAGTGGTTTTTAATTTTTAATAGAAAGCACTCTGTGCAGTGCTGGCAACCGCAGGGGGTAGAACACATTTTTTCTAAATGTTTGAGAAACTAAATGTGAGCCCAGGGTATCCCCAGCCCCAGCAGGGCAGCAGAGGAGGTAGGCAAGAAGCAGAATGACGATAATTACAAACATCTTCATAATAATGACATTTGGTCACCTCGGCTGAGGACTCTGTTCTTTTGCAAAATGCTTCATCATTTCCATCTCATTCATGGGTGTCCCATACCTGGGGAGCAGCAGGAATAAAGCTTCACCTCCATTTCACAGAACGGACACTGAGACCTGGTCAGTTCGGGTGATTTTCCTGCAGCTGCATGAGCCAAGGCCAGGGTTAGACTGAGAATACAGATGTGCATCTTTCAGTGCAGGTACTGGGGACAGCTGACACCTAATTGCATCCCCTAGACAGCAAATGTTAAGGGACAAGCCAGGACATAGGTTCGGGCCCTGCTCCTAGAGAAACATGTCAAAGCCACCCAGATACTTGAGAGATTAGGGATAGTCGAGCCCCCTACTTCTATTGTTGGCACTTGGGTTTCCTATTCAGGGCCAAGAACATGACCTAGGCAAAAGAACAGACTCCTGTCAAGTGCCCACTACACCCTCTGCCTCACCAGCCTCTTATATTGATCATGTCTAATCCTCATCGCAGTGATGCAGATAGGTCCCCAGTGGTGCAAGTGAGGAGACAGGACAGAGGGAAGAATGACTCCATTGAGGGAACAGGGTGAGGAAGTGGCAGTTTTGAACTCAGAACTATGTTACCAAAGTCCACCCATTCTCCTTGGACACATGAGTGACGGGCATCTCTTCCAGGCATGTCCAGCTTTGCTCCCTGGCTCGGCCGAGCCGGTGCCAAGAGGCTCCCTTGCAGCTTCTCCCTAGGGCCAGTCTCAGTAGGTCCAGGAGGGTGTCAGCTGCCTACACAGACCTGAGTTTTGTTCTTCCCCTACTACTCATTGAGGATGTGACCTTGGAAAGTCATCAAGTCCCTTCATGACTCAGCGTTCTCACCAGTTCAATAGTGAGTTAGGTCTAGGGCGTCTGTCATGTGTGCAGGTGACACTTCAGGAGCTTGCAAAAGTGCCCTTGCCTGGGCTGCTCCCCAAGAGTCCTATTTAATTGGCCTGCAATGGGGCTCAGCGTCAGTTTTCTTTTAAAGCTCCCAGTAGATTCTGATGTGTAGCCAGGTTGAGATCCATCGGTTTTTGTGCCCTCCAAGGACCAGCCATTTCATATTTAACATTCCATTTGAATCCCTGGGCTCTGATAGCCTGTTTACCCAAGAATCAGTTAGGCAGCTCTTCTTTTAACCGCCACTTAGCAGAGGGGCTGAGGCAGCACCATGGACAGCAAGTCACATGCTCAACTCACTCTAGCCCCGTACTGGAACCTGGCTAGACCCAGCAGCTGGCAAATCCCACTCTTGTCCCTCCTTGCCTCTCCCCTCTCTCATTCGCCCATCTACCTTGACTCCAATCAATCCCTTGCTCCTATGCAAGGCAGGATGCATATGTTTGGACATCGGACTCACCTGCATTTGAAACCTGTCTCACCACTTACTTGCCAGCTAAACTTGGCCAAGTACCACCTTTGGTGCTGGATCTTGAAATCTATTTTTGGGGTGTGTGGCACAGAGGATTGAGCTCGGGCTCTTGTGCTTCTTCCAAAGTAGTTGCGGTACCACTTGAGCTAAATTCTCGGCCCTCAAAGTCTATGTAAGTTCTCATAATGAGCTCAAGATTTTGATAGTACTATGACCTCTGTTTCATAAATGAGGAGATTGGCTCAGCCTCTGCTTCCTCACCTGTAAAGTAGAAATCTTAGCAGAGCTTATTGCAAGATTTTTATCATGTAAACTCCATGAGATAATGTAAAGGGTGTACATCATAGACTCTAGCACAAAGTCATTTTTCAATAAACATAATCTCTCATTATCATTGTTACTGAATAATAAATAGCCTTAAGTTTCAGCTTACAAGAGGCACATATTGATTTACAAAGAATTTCCAGGCCAGTTTATACCACATTGGTGAGTTGAAACTGGGCCATTAGAAGTGTTTACACCACAGAAGTCAGCACACCTGGAAGTGGGCTGTTCTTCCCCATCTACACCACTGACTTGGTGGGGTTTGAGGGTTAGAATGAATGTGGGAGTACATGGCAAAATGTGAGCTGCTTAACCTCCTCGACGGGCCCGAGTGGGTACCCCCGAAGGTGGTCTACAGCAGCTATCAGCCTGGAACCCTTATTCTGCCAATTCTGGGGAGCTGCTGACTGATGGAGAAGGTGGGAGAGGGTACGTGGCTTGAGGAGGCCATTCCTGTGGGACTTGAGGGAGGAGTGGTGAATCACTGACCCTTCACTGTCCCCACGTGTTGGCATTAACTGTAATGGTTGCAATAAAGAATCCTGGATTGAGGAAATGATTCCATCATCCCCGCAGGAGTCCCTGAGATGCAGCCAGGGAGAGGAAGAGAGGAAAGAGGATAGAGAGGGGAGGAAAGGGAGAGAGAGAAAAGAGAGGGTGGGAGAGAGAGAGAGAGAGGATCAGCTGCCGTGTCCCTGGGGAGTCGCTCAGCCTGGCATTGCAGCTTGCTCGGCGTAGAGGGAACAAGCGGAGGGAGTGACAGGGACACTTTCCTCATAACATTTACAACAGCCACCTTTTATGGAGCTCCCATCATGAGCCCAGGGCTTTATGCATCATCTCCCTTTTCAGTACATCTGAGGGGGGCACGACGTGCCACTGTATATAGCCTGCTGTGCGTCCAAAGAAGACAGGCCCCTGCATTGATGGGGTTCTTCCCATGGGCCGGGTACTGTCCTTGGTGCTGACCACAGAAATCTGCTTGAATTCTCAGATTATCTTGGGAGCTCGGTGGTATTGTGGTATTATCATGTACTTCACAAATGAAGAGACCGAGGGACAAAAGGGTGCATGCTATGTCCAAGGTCAAACTTCTAAGTGGTGTTTCCATCACTGATGATGACTCAGTGCACCAGGCCTCTGTCCCCAAAGCAACTCCAGCGGTGCTGACACTTAGGTGTCAGAGCCCTGGATTCCAGTCCTCCACCTCATCACTTCACACCTACAGTCAAGCATTTCCCCTGTCTAGGATGTTTCCTACCTGTGGCGTTAGGGAGGCCCACCGGCATCTCAGATGCTGTGGAGCTTATGGAAGCTTGGCTTCAGTGGCTGGTGCGGCGAGTGTGCTGAGTGTTCAGCTAAAGTCCACTCCCTTCCCTGCTCTCTGAATGCAAGAGACACCTGAGGCCAAGTCTTTGGCCCTCTGTAGGAGGCCCCAGAGGCAGGGGTTCCCCCTCCTCTTTCCCACTTTCCTTGGGTGTCTTGACCATGATTGACATGGAGCCAGAGCTGCCAAAGAGAGGCGCATTGCAGGGCCAGCTTTGGAGACTCCAGCTGGGAGGGGGACCCAGAGAGGGAAATGAGAAATGCAAAAGAGTGAAAAATAAATACATGTGTCTGTCTGGAATGATGGAGGGCCCCGGGCTGGAGGCGGGAGAGGCGGGCAGCAGGCTGGGCTTAGCAGAATTGCTGCAGTGGCACTTCCAGGCTCACTCATTATCCAAGCAGTGAACTGGCCTTGCCTCCCAGCATGCTGCTCTGCTGGTCCAGAATGCCCAGCTTGGCCCTAGGAAGGCCCCACCTCGCCTCAGCAGGGCACCTAGCAGAGGGCATCTCTCTGGATGGGGTCTGTCTCTTCCCTCTGGGTCATATCCTGAGTCTCCAAGGATCCCTCTGGATCTTCTGTCGCACCCTCCTTCTCTCTTCAAAGGTTGAGAAGGACCAGACAGCTTGGCTGGTGCCTCCACCTGACCCCTCCCCCACTGGGCCCAGCCTCACGTCCCAAGCCCTGCTTTCGTCAAATTGAACATGATGTCAAATTAGAGCCATCTCTGGGACAGGCCGAGAGAAGCTCCCAGTTTAATGAGGCAGCGTCGAAAATCAATAACTTAATTGCCGCTGTTTGATGGACTTTTATCCAATTTATACTCTCCCCAGCAGCCTACGTGCAGCGCATGAGGAACAGTGTTACGTGATTAGAGGGGGCTGTCTGGGCACCTGGGGGAGGGGCGAGGAGGGCACCAGGGCCCACAGAGAAGTGCCTTCCTGAGGGAAAGGTGGGCATGGCTGTCCTCCTGGCAGTGCCAAGACACACTAGCCTCTGGACCCTGGTGAACTTGGTCATCCCTGGGCTGTCCACTGCTGCGCCTGGGGGAGCTGGCAGCCCGCACCCTCAGGTGACCTTAACCAGCAATGACTACTGCCTCCCCCAAGACTTCCACTCCTTCCATCTTCGACCAGGGCCAGGACTAAGACTCCCCCTGTTGTGGGAAGGGAAACTGGGAACTCAGCGAGGCTACCTTCTTTTTTTATTTTTTTTTTTTTTGAGATAGGGTATTGCTTTTATAATTCAGGCACAGCAATCCTCCTGCCTCTGCCTCCCTAGTGCTGGGATTACAGGCGTGAGCCACCACACCTGGCACTGTGGTATGTGGTTCTGATTGCTGGTGGGTTTGAGTCTCCACACCCAGCATTGTATGTGGCTACCAGGATCAAACCCCGGTCCTTGCACTTGTAAAACAGCCACGAGAACCACTGAGCTAAATCCCCTGGGCAGAGGCTGCCTTCTTTTCTGGGTCTTACAACTGAGAACCCCCTAACAGAGTGCTGAACCCCAATCTGACTACCAGGAAGGCCCTGGCTGGGATGCTGCTGGGGCTCAGGGCAGCATAGGGGCTCTGGGGGTGCTGGCTTTGAGGACTCCAGGGGGGGTCATCTCCCTTTCCAGGATGGAGCAAGGTGGGAGGGACACGCATGGCAGCTCCAAATGACCCCTGTCCCGCTTGGTGCCCCGGGCCCAGGCACATCTGTGATGCAGGTGACGGCCTCGGATGCGGATGACCCCACCTACGGCAGCAGCGCGCGGCTGGTGTACAGCGTGCTGGATGGCGAACGCCACTTCACGGTGGACCCCAAGACTGGTGAGAGGCGGGGTGAAGGGGCGGAGCCAAAGCGGGGCCACTGGCGGGGCGGGGCCTTGAGCCTGTGGGCAGACCTGACTGGCATTTTGCCCTCCAGGAGACTTCGAGGCTTCCGAGGGTCAGGCAAGAAAAGGGAAAGGAAAGTGGGACAGAAAAGTATGCAGTGGGGCTCCCACAAGACTAGCAGAGAAGCAAAAGGGAAGAAGAGCTTTGTTGTAAGGACCCCAGGTATCGGATCTGCTTCCTCATGAGTCCTTATAAGTTCAGGGAGAAAAGGGTGCCTCTTCTTCGGCAGGTCAGAAATCTCTGTTCACGTGGCTGTTGCCAAGGAGTCAACAGAAAGACGGAGACACTTCGAGACTGTTCTGGAAGGGTGGCTTCTTCTTTGCTTATTTGGCCACCCCTCCTCCACACACTGCTTCACACAACACACCACCAGAGGAGGGTACAGCATCCATGATCTCCACTGCAGTCCCTCCAGGGCTGAAACGTACCTAGTCGCTGAGGAGCCAGTGCATGCCGAACAAAGAGACTGAGGCTCAGAGAGGTGAAGTGACTGGGTCAAGGTCACACAGCTACTGCAATGGAGGGGTGCTCAGTGCCCCTGGGATAGGCAGGGGTGAGACATCAGACAGCTCAGCCTGCAGATGCCATCACAGGACAGCTTGGGCTGGGCAGTGATATGCTTAGGCAATTAGGACTGCAGGCTTTTGGGAGGCAGTAGCAGCAACTGCCAAAAGATAGGGAGGTGCCAGGCAGATGGAGATTTCAGAGCAGGGCATTCCGGGCAGAGGGCATCGTGCAGACAAGGGCTGAGAGAAGGAGCAATTCCTGAGGCGTGAGGGCAGTCGGGTTTAGGGAGAGGTGCTGCAGCCAGGCTGGCAGGGGCCGGCTGTGCCAGCATAAGCCAGGCTGCAGAGCTCCGATCTATTCTAAGGGCAGGGCGGTTGGGAGGTTGATGGACTGGGTTCTGGATCCTTGCTTATGTGTTTGTCTCACTTTGCTTGTGGGGAGGAGGAGATTCCAGGCTGTAAACACAGTGATAATTGTGTTCTCTTGCACATAATATCTTCATTATTTTTTCCTCCTTTCAAAGTAGTACATATGAGAAAACATTCAAATATTAAAGGAATGGGAAAAAGAAAGTGCTTCCCACTCCCTGTCCTCAGTAATTGCAGCTCCAGAGGTAGCCCCTTGCTGTATATATCCTATGAGTTCTTAGACTCATTCACTTGAAAAATATTAAGTCATTTTTTTTCAAAATAGATTATACATTTCAAGGTTCAAAATTCAAAAAGTTCAAACGAATATTTAGTGGCAATTCCTTTCTCCATCCAGTCCCCAAGCCATCTACGCTGTGTCCCCAAGGCAACCAATGTAATTTTCTTGTGAATCTTTCCA
Organism: Petromus typicus; assembly: GCA_004026965.1. Lineage (NCBI taxonomy): Eukaryota > Metazoa > Chordata > Mammalia > Rodentia > Petromuridae > Petromus > Petromus typicus. The sequence goes on along the minus strand of PVIR01007564.1, from coordinate 33,405 downwards.
GAGCTATTCTATCCATGTACAAGACAATAAGGCACATGTATTTGTTTTATTTTTTACATGAATGGTAGCTATAAACACCCACTATACACATTGCCTCTCTCTTTGGCTTAACAGTACAGCTTAAAGATTATTCCATATCAGTTCACAAAGAGCTCTCCCTTTCTTTTATTTAATGCTTGTTATGGATACACTAAAATTTATTTCACCAGTCCCCTATTGATGGACACTTATGCTGCTTCCGATCTTGTGCCACAGTGAACCAAGCTACAGTTAATAACCTCATACATACACGATGTTGTGCTCACGTGAGTATATTTGCAGGATAATTTTCAGGAAGAGGAAAAGCTGGGTCAAAGAGCACATGCATTTGGAACAGGGTAGATAATGCCGAAATATACCAGATTACGCTCTTACAAGCCACGTTAAGAGAGTTCCTGTTTTCCCTCCTCCTCACCCACACTGCGGGTTCATTGATGACTTCTAAGCAGGGAAGTGACATGCTCAGGTTTTCATTTTAACAAGATCCCTCGGGCAGGTACTATAGAGTTTGGCTCAGAGGCAAGAATTGGAGGCAGGGAAGCCCCAGAGCATGTGGTGACCAGCACAGGGCCCCAAAGGACAAAACCCAAAACTTTGCATTCTTTTTCAGCATTCACTTGGATTCTTTAATTTGCCTGTCTCATTAGGAAGCTAGAGATATTGATGCATTGAGAATGAGGGTTTTCTGAGGTGCTGAGGAAAATGGGGTACAGCGAGACTCTAGAGAGGGCCAACACTAGGCTGACTCAGTCCCCAAAGTTAAGAGCCCCTGATTCCTCTCTCAACCCAGACCTGCATATTCATCTGTTCAGAGGGCAACTCCTCCAGACACAGAAGGGAGAACGCGAGTTACAAAACTGTCTAGGAGCAAAGGAATCAGCAAATGTGCCCTGCAGTCTGGTGCAGGCCAGAGAATCCCACTTTGATCATACTAGCTTGACACTGACAGGAGATAGAAACATCTAGAACATGGGAATATGGTCACGGAATTGGGAAGACGTTGGTGCCCTTTCAGCTTTGGCTTCCTATGTGAGCAAGGGAGGTAACAACTTTCCTCTTGTGACTGGAGAGGACTCTGTGGGAGAGTTCACTTGTCCATCCCTTCGACCATGTGCTGGGTGTGTCCCGCATCCCTGGCTCTGTTCCAGGCTCTGGGATGTGGTAATGGACACAAGACTATGCTGATGGAGGTTTTTATCAACACAAGGGAGATAGAAAATAAATATGCATATATAATGTCAAGTAACAATCAGTACAAGGAAGAAACGTCACACAGGGTAGGGGATAGGATTAGATTAAGAAACCAGGCAGGGGCCGGGGAGTTAGCTCAGTGGTTCCGGCGCCTGTCCTGCAAGCGCAAGGGCCCGGGTTCAATTCCCTGGTAACCACATAACAGTACTAGGTGTGGAGACCCACACCCAGCAGCAACCAGTACCACATACCACAGTGCCGGGCGTGGTGGCTCACGCCTGTAATCCCAGCACTCGGGAGGCACAGGCAGGTGGATTGTGATGTGAGTTTGAGGCTGAGCTCAGGGCCAGCCTGAACCACAAAGCGAGAACCTGTCTCAAAAAACCTAAAAAAAAAAAAAAGAAACCAAGGCAGGCTTCTGGGCTGGGAACTGTGGGGTAGAGACCCAAATAGAGTGAAGAAAGTGTGAGCTTCAGGGCTCTCTGGAGAAGAGTAATGTAGGCCAAAGACAAGGGACCTTGGAGAGTGCTTTGCCAGCACTCGGAACAGGGGCCAGTGCTGATGCTAGTAGTGACAGGATACTCAGATGGGATGGGGACTTTAGGGTGAAAAAGATTTCAGGAAGAGAGAGGAGAAAGTACAGAAATAAGAGAAGGACCAGGATGGTGTCTCGGAGGCAGCAGGGGTGAGCAGAAAGCCCCAGCTGCAAGAGATCTGGGAGGGACCAGGTTTCTGGGGAGCACTTCAGAGGAAGTGTCAGTATGGGGAAGAGGATGGCCAGTGGGGTGCGCAGAACCCAGCACAGCGGGAACAAGGCCGGAGCAACCAGAGAAGAGCACTGTGAACGGCAGGGCAAGGAGTTCAGACAGGCCCCTGTGCCAGGGTCCTCACCTTCTCAGTCTACAGGGTCCTTCTTGACACTTGCCAGGAAGAACCAGGCATTTCCCTTCTCGCCCCCAGCCCCAGTGGCCGTGCCGCCGTGGTACCATTCCCAGCACTGGCTCCATTTCCCCAGCTAGGAATATTCCACTGATGTGGGTCTATATTTAGCAGCTGCTGCGAGGTACAGTCTGTTCTTGCTGTGCAGATAGCAGGGAGCAGAACCGGAACGAGGCCTGAGAGAAGGTGTGAGGGAGGGAGGAGGCGGGGCGCCCGAGGCCCAAGTGCCAGAGGAGGAATTAACTTGTGTGTTTTAAAGGCCAGGCCTGCCAGCAAGCCCCCACAGGGGCGACAGGGATGGCATTTATGGGCTAATGAGGCGTCGCATAGGCTCCAGGGGCCCTTGTGCAGCATTTGGAGGGGCCAGCAGGGGCGGCAAGATCAACAGCTGGAACTGGGGGTGATGGGTGAAGACAGGCCTGCGGGGAGTCGTGGCCAGGTTATAATTACCAGCCCCCGCCCACCACCCAGCTGGGATGGAAAAACTCTTGACAACTTCAAGATCTCTGATGAAAATTCTCAGCTCTGCCAGAGACGTCCGTTTTACTGAAATGAAATGAAGCTAACATTTGTTGAGCACCTGCTCCCTGCCAGATTCTGGGGTCAGGTTGATGAACTAGACACGGTTTTTGCCCTCACAGAGACACAAGGGCCAAAAACTAACAGGCAGTTATGCCAGCTTCAAGGAGGAGGCGATGGAGGGATGGTAGGAGCCCATCCGTCAGCCCCTATGTCATTGGAGCGCTTTGTGACAGGCCCGATAGATACACTGTTGAGCATCCCCGGCATGGGTCTTTACCCTTGTGGAACTCATTCATGAGGGACCTAGCTCAGGGCTTGAGGAAAGGGAGCAGTGAGGTATTTCCAAGTTGTGAGACGCTGCTAGAAGCTTCATCTCATCCAAACCTCTTGACAACCACAGGAGTATCCCCATTTTACAGGATGGGAAATAGGCTCAGACAGACTCAAGAACTTGCCCAAGGTCAGATGGCATGCAAAGGGAAGGAAGAAGACACAAAGCCCTATCTGTCTGACTCCAGAGTGCTTCCTTCTGACACCATTCACCTGTGTTTCTGTGTATCCCTGACACATGGTAGGCCTACTGTGAAGGTCGAAGGAATCAAAGATGAAAAAGTGGACTGGTCCAGCCAGAAAGTCTCAGGAACAAGCTCATGGATTGACTTGAGGTTTTCGTGCCCTGGACCCCTTGGGAGTGCAGCAGCCTTCACGATGCTTCTCAAAGCATCAACAGATAGAGTGAGGAGCAGAGCCCTGCAGGTGGGAAAATGACCATAAATTTCTCCCATCCCTGTGCACAGACAGCCTGTTAGTACAGTTATCCCTCAGTATCTGTGGGAAGTTGGCTGTGGGACCCCTGCAGAGACAAAAATCCGTGTGAGCTCAAATTTCTTACTTAAAATGGCATCGTATTTGCTTAGATCCTCTTGTATACTTTAAGTCATCTCTAGATTACTTATAATACCTAATGTAAAGTAAATGTTATGTAAATAGGAGTTATACGCTATTGTTCAGGGAATAATGACATGCTCAATACAATTGTTTTCATGAATATATTTGACCTGCAGTTGGTTGGATCCAAGGATGCAGATCAAGCTACAGTTACAAAACTCACAATCGCACAGGATTGACTAGCATCACATGGCCACTCCCATCAGGAGGTGGAGCCTGTCCCCCCCCCCCCCTTTGAGACAGGCTGACCTGTGATTTGCTTTGAGCAATAGAGTGTGGCAGAAATGATATTATGCAAATTCCAAGACTAGGTCTTAAGGGGCCTTGCAGCTTTCACTTTTGCGGTAGTAATACTGCAAGTTAATACCCAAGCCTGCCACATAATAAAGCCAGCCTACTAGAGGCTGAGAGAGCCAGTGTCCCTGCCAGCAGCCAGGATGAACTGCTAGAGGTGTGGATGAAGTCATCCTGGACCTTGCAACCCAGCGGATCCTCCAGTCGAGGCCAGACAGGACCAGCAGAGAAGCAGCCCCGCCAATTGGGTGTCTCTGTCCGTTATCTACACAGTGAGATGCCCCTAAACTTAAGTGGCTTAACCTGACAGTCTATTCTTTGTCCCAGTGCTGTGGGCTGGCTGGGCAGCACTTTTGTGGAGGTCATTCACTGGCTGTCAGGTTGTGGGGGGCTGGCTGGCTGGAGGACAGCTGCATGGCTGGCGTCTCTCTGTGTGTGGCCTTTCATCTGGGCTCCTTTATGCACAGTGATCTCAGGACTTCAGAAGACAGGCCCTGGCACACAAGGACATATAAAGAAGCCTCTGCATTTGTCACTAGGGCTGACGTCCCACAAGCCAAAACAAGCCACATGGCCAGGGTCAGATTCAGTGTGGAAGGGGATGATCCAATACTGTGAGCCTCGAATGGTATTGTTCATGGGGAGCTCTTCCCATTGCCCCTAGTGGGGACAGTGAGGGACCCAGGGTTGGGGTCTAGGGGCAGGGTGGCCTCAGAGATGGCCAGATGGTGCCTGAATTACACACTGTGAGACTTCATTGCCGGTGTACTAGTGAGAAGAGTATTGTCCCCAGCACCTCTGGGGCTACAAGGGTCAGGACAGCAGAAGGCTGACCACCTAGATGAGGCTCCATGCTGGGACCCCAATCTCTGGCCTGGTGGCCACTGCAGGGTCAGTCTCCGCTGGCCCCACCTCCTCCCCTCCTTTCTGCCGTCTTTCATCTCCACTTCCGGCTGCTCTCCTCCCTGGTGTCTGCACATGTCCGCTCACTCTGTCTCCATTGCTCTTTTCTTTGTCCCCTTTTCTTTCCTTCTCTCTGTTTTTCTCCATATTCCTGCATCTCTGTCTTTTCCTGCTTATCTCTGGCTGTGTCCCTCTTCCTTCCTTTTCCTCTTTTTCCATCATATTTTATCTCCTTCCGTCTCCTTCTCCTTCACCACTTCTCCCTCCTTGACTTTCTCCTCTCTCCTCTACTCTCCCCCCCCATCTCCTTCAGTGTGTGTCCTCGGCCCTGCCTCCCTCCCTCCTTCTCTCACAATGTTTCCGTCCCTGTCTCCAGGACTTCCTGTCTTCACTGTCTGTCTTTTCTCCCATTACCTCCTCCCTCACATCTCTCCCTCGTTCCACTGCTGCCGACCCCCCTTCCCCGCACAGCCCTGTGGTACTGAGCTGCAAAGGCTCAGCCGGGAGCGCAGCAGAGGCCCAGAAGGCTCCTCCCCATCCCTGGTGTCTCAGAGCAGCACCAGGGAACAGGCCAGGGCGCTGCTGCAGGATCGCGGACACAGCGTGCAGTGAGGAGGGTACCCCAGGAACTACATCCCTGCATCGAGAGAGATGAGGGCTCTTCTTATGGGGTCCTGTGGGCCAGTTCCAATTGTGGATTCTGACACTCAAGTGCCTGTTTGAATACTGGTTGGGTGCCTTCTACTGTGTGACCTTGGGCAAGATACCCAGCTTCTCTGTGCCACTGTCTCCTCACCTGTGAAATGGGTCCAGTCACAGTACCTGGTAATGGCTGTTGAGAAGATTAAATGAAGCAGTTCACTTAAGGTGTTTGGAATAAAGTCAGGCACAAAGTAGATGTATGGAATAAATGTTTATTGTTGCTGTGATTACCTTGTGCAGTTTTCCTAGCTGATTTCTGAGCAGTTTCACTCCAGGGTCCATTTGGCAATGTCTAGAGGCATTTCTGGAACTGGTCAGGGGGTGTACTATCATTCAGTAGATAGAGGCTGAGGATGTATGGGACAGTGCCAGACATTAACACACACACACCAGAGATGACCCTGCCCAAAATGTCACTTGTGCCAAGTTTGAAAAATTCTATTCTTTAAGTAGGTATTACAGTTGTCCCCATTTTACAGATAAGGCAACTGAGACTCAGAGAGGTAAAGGGATTTGCCCAAATTCAATGGCCACAAAAAAAAAGATAGATCTAGGATATATCTCAAAGCAATTTGCTTTGTAAACTCCCCTATCTGTGAGAAGACCAGCCTTGGCATGAGGTGGGGGGTAGGAGGTGCCAACTGAAGAGGCACAAAAAGCTATGGACAGGGGTCCATATGACCCTTGACTAGACAGAATACTTGTTCTTTCTCCACATGATCCCCCAAAAGCAGGCCATTCATCCTGAACCCCCCAGCCCCGTCTTCCTCCTCCCACATACACACATAAATTACAGCCTCTCCTCCTATTCCTTTGCCTGTATTGGCATCCAAGGACTGTTTGGGGACAGGAGTCAGAGCTTGGACTTTATGGGGCGCATCGCAGGGCTACTGGTGCATGACTGCACCTGGCGTTTAGGCCCAGGGCGCCACCTGTCACCACCTGGCACTCGGCAGGTTGGAGTCGGCATTGGGAGAGGCTCCAGGAGCCTGGTCAACTCCCCTCCCCACCCGTCTCCCCCAACCCTGCAGACAGGAAGCCAGCCTCCCAGGCTGAAGCGTTCCCATGAGCAGCCTGAGGAAGGTCTGTTCAACCAGTAGCTGGTGCCTGGTGCCGGCACAGGGTCCAGGCTGGGTAGGGGCAAGGCTAGCCCGGGACAGGGATGATTCAGTCAGGGAGAGGGATATGAGTGGGTAGGAATGTGTGGCAGCAGCTGGGACTGTATGGCCTCTGTGTGTGTTATATATATGGTCCGTGAGTGTGTGGACTGTGGCCTGGGCAGTGAGTGCACGCGAGCGTGGATGTGAGTCTCTTCACATCACTGGACACTCATTGGGCACTGCTCATACCCAACTCCCCGAGTGAGGCTAACAGAGACACGTTGGGCAGAGGCCAGGCTCACACAGGGAATGTCAGTGGGGAAACTAAGGCCCCCAAGGGTGGGTGTCACACAATGGCAGGTTCTACTCCACAGGCCTCTCCTTAGTAGTCCAAGTGGTCCTTCCTTTGTAGTGCTGTGTCCATGTGCATGCACATATACATGTCTGACAGTGGGTGCCGGTCTGTGTGTCAATGTCTTATGTGGGGGGATGCACGCTTGATAGTGTGTGCAACAGTTACACGAGTGTGTCTGCGTGTGTGTACCTGAGCATGTATCTGAGGGTAGTGACCTATGTGAGTGTCCAGTGCCCTCTGAGCACTGCCACATTGGCCACACTGGGATCTTCTGCATCCTCTTGAACTCGAACAAGCCTGCAGCTGAACAGGGGTGCAGGGGGTTCCTGGGGGGCCAGTTTCTCTGCCTCACCCTCCCCTCCCCCACAGGCGTGATCCGGACTGCTGTGCCCGATCTGGACCGTGAGAGCCAAGAGCGCTACGAGGTGGTGATTCAGGCCACAGATATGGCAGGGCAGCTGGGCGGCCTCTCAGGCTCCACCACCGTCACCATTGTGGTCACTGATGTCAACGACAACCCACCTCGCTTCCCACAGAGTGAGTGAGGCCTTCCAAGAGCAAGGCCACTTCTGTGTGTCTGTCTGTCTGCCCACCCAAGCACCCCCAGTCTCCCTCAAGCTCCCCTCCTGAAGAGGGACTCCCCACCATCACTCCATCTGCCCCGCAACCCAAGCTGGCAAAGAGATGATGTGTGTCGGGGTGGTTTGCAGGGATAGGGCCACGGCTGCGGTCACAACCAGCAGACGTGGCTGTGCTGACCCTGACGACAGGTGGCCCCTCTCCCTCTGAGCCTGGAAGCAGGAGTCTATGCTCATGAATCAGGATGTCTCTCCATCCTCCACCCCTCCCGGTGCAGTGGGGGCCCAGGGGCTGCTGTGGCCCAGGCCCTGCCTCCCCATCAGCCCAGCCAGCCCCTTGGTCCCTGGCTCGGGCCACAGCCTTGCCGCCAGGGAAGCCGCCAAGGCTGGCAGAGACTAAATGCCTCTGGGAGCTGGACTGATTCCTATCGGGCGAGTCATTACTTGAGGTCTGCTGCTCTCACATTAGGCCCCGCCACAGGGGACTGACCCCCGCGAGATAAGGAAATCCAATCCCTTAGCTGAGCTCACAGCATCCTCGAGACCCAGCGCCTGAGCCCAGACAGCGGTGGGCAGAGCTGCCGGCCAGCTTCTGGCACCAGGAGCAAGGAGCACAGCTCGGGCACTGCGCCACGGCCCACACTCCCAGCCGGGTGCCCCCCTGATGGGGAGGCTTGGGAGCATCACGCGAGGGGACCCCCCCCAGCCTCTGCCCAACCATGCCATGCTCTGAGCTGGAAGAGGGGCGCAGAGCACAGAGGAGGAGCTCAGTTCAGACGGACTCTTCCACCCTCATGTCTTCATTTCACGATAGAGCACACAAACAGAAGGACACAAACTATAAATGTCCAGTCGACAAGTAAATTACAGTGACAACACTGCCACATGGGCCTGGGGCCCCTCTGTGCCTTTCCTGACCATCACGGCCCCGCCCTCCCTCGGTGCTGACCACTACCCTCTGTCCATCGCTCCTTTGCTTCTTTTCAGGCTCTACCCCTGTGTGCACTGCCTAACTCTCTAGTCTAATGTCATCCAGTTCCGAATATCACATAAATGGAATCATACAACACAAATTGTTTTCTGACTTGCTGTTGTGTCTCTCAAAATTATGTATATGAACTCACACCACTGTAGTCACCACTGCAGTGCTATTCATTTTTTTCTTTAAAATAATTTTACTTTTATGAATACATGTTTGCAGTACATAATGATGACTTTCACTGTAGGGAGTTGGTATGTGTATGTAGCACACTTCATTCTTGTCCTGTTTCCTCCACTCCTTTTATTTTTCCAGCATCAGATTCACAGATCTATTCATTTTCATTGATGTGTAGTATTTCTTCATGTATCTGTTCTGCTGTGGCTGGGCCTGTGGGTATTTTCCCAGTGTGAGGCTGTTATGAAGGATCCCGCTTTGCCGACATTGCTTGTGTCTCCCTGTGCCCATCTGCATACATTTTTCCAGGATGTATACAGCGCAGTAACACAGCTGGGCCATGGGTACTAGGCTTTACGAAATAAAGCCAAACTTCCCCCAAGGAGAAAAGTGCTTGAGTCACTCATGCTACACCATTACCAACACTTGGGATCATCAAAGCTTTAATGTGTGCCAGTCTGCCAAGTGTGTCCTGGGCTCCTGCTGGGCTTCCTCAACTAGCTGCCCCTTACACCTGGCCTCTCAGGTGTAAGGCCTCTGTGTCTCAGACTGGCACGTGGCCTGGCTGAGCAGTGCCCGCTGAGTAAGCAGCGCCATCTCCACCTCCTCATGGGTCCCGCCTCACCTCCTGAGTCCCTGCAACCGCTGGATGTGCCTTTTTTCCCCAAGCGACTCTTTCGTTTCTTTCTCTTTCCATTAAGAGGAGAGCACCTGAGAGCTGCACTTGGGCTGTTTTATTTGTTGCTGGAGCCCCAAGGCCAGAACTGCATAAACTCTAGGACATGGGAGGTACAGGAACAAAGGCATAAAGGCCACAGCATTAGCAGGAGAGGCGGGACGCAGGCCAGTCATTTTCATGTAATCTGCTCAGCTCATGAGCAGTTAGCAGGTGCCGGGTGCCCAGGTGAACGTTCTACAGGCGTCGGGTCCACACCTGAGCAGGCACCCTCATTCCCACTGTACATATGAGGGCCCAGGCCTCAGGCTCCACAGTGGAACCAGATCGAGAGCCTTTATCAATATGCTCCTCTGAAACTGAGACCCAGAGAGCTGAGGACATCTTCCCAAAGCCGTTGGCAAATAACCAAGCATCAGCACGAGGACCCTCCCCTTCTCACTGCTTCCGAAAGCCTACCTAGGACCAGCCTCTCCTACCCCTGCCTGGCCAAGCCAGGAGGCCCCTGAGGATATGCCCCCTCCTACCTTCCCTGGGACTGGTGGAGGCCAGAGTTGGCTGCCCCCTCCCTGCCCATGCCTGTGTCCCTGCAGAGATGTACCAGTTCAGCATCCAGGAGTCGGCACCCGTTGGCACAGCTGTAGGACGAGTGAAGGCCGAGGACTCAGACGTGGGCGAGAACACCGACATGACCTATCACCTCAAGGATGACAGCAGCGGTGGCGGCATGTTCAAGGTCACCACAGACAGCGACACTCAGGAGGCCATCATAGTAGTGCAGAAGGTGCGGCTGCTTCAGGACAGGTGGAGGGCAAGTCCAGACAGCACAGTTGGGGAGATTCCTGCCTCAGTTTACACCAGGGATGAGCTGTCTCCAAGCTGAGAAAAAACTGATGATAGCATTCCTCTTTTTCAAATGAGGAAACGAGGCACACAAAGGTTATCAGTGACTTATTCCAAGTTGCACAACTAGTTGGCAAAGCCAGGGCTCAGTACAGATTAAATCCAAGCTCTTAAATGCTATGATGTTCTGCTCCAGCTCCATTCCAGGCCCTTCACGCATAATTTCCTTTAATTTTTATCTTTTCTGCTGAAAGAGAGGTCCTATCCTCCTATTTACAGGTGAGAAAGCAGACTCAGGTGGATCTCACCTGTAAGGGACAGGGTTGGATTTGTTCACAGGTCTTCCAAGTTCAAAGCCATTTTCTTCCTAAGAGCCTTCTTCACTCACTAGCTAATCCAGGAACCCAGAAAGCTAAAACTGCAAATTCACCCATAGCTAGGAGAGCAGGATAGAGGCCAAATATGGAAGCAAAGGTCCACCTTCCAGGATTTGGCTAGAGGTTCAGTAACTCAGGGTTATGCAGGCCTTTGAGATTCCCACAAAATCCCACTTTTCCAAGGAGGCTGAAATCCTGTGCGTTGGCCCACAAGTTGTCATAGACCCCTGTATACTTCTGGGGACAGGAGGCTCACTCCCTGTTACCATGCAGCTCCTAGTCTTCCTCAGCTGGGATTTGCTCCCCTTAGACCTGCTCTGACCAACCTGGGCTCTGCTTTCACGCACACAGATGTCTGTCCCCAGTGGCCCTTTCTTTGTTCACAAGCACACAATAGCCTGATCTTGACCTTGCCTTGATGGAGGTAGAGAAAGGACTCGGTTCCCTCAGTGCCTCCCCGAAGGATCACAGCACTGTGGGCGATGTTAAAGTGCTCACCGCGGGCCAAGTCTTCTTCTGCTGTTTCCACATATTAACTCATTCAGTCCCTACACTGGCCTAGGTGGCTTTAGCAATGTCCATGTCACAGAAGAGAAACTGAGGCCCTGAGAGGTTCACTCACTTGCCCAGGTAATCCCAGCAGGGCAATGCACAGGTAGTCTAGCTCCAGAACTGCATTCTTCTAAGAAGCGTGTAGTTTTCAGCCTTTTGCCATCTGTGCATATTTAATGTATGATGAGTCCATTTCACGGACACAGAATTAGAAGCTCAGAGAGAGCCAGCATTCTAGAGCACCAGAATCAGCACGAAGCCTGGCTTTGGGGTTCCTGTACCCACAGAGCGGCTCTGTCCTGGCTCCCCCACAGCTCCACCCGCTCTGGTGTCTGTGGGCCTCGCTGGCGATTGTAGGGAGCAGAGCCCCACCTCATCCATGTCCCGGCTCCGGAGTCCATTGCTCACTCCCAGCCGGGCCCCCACCTGCTCCCTGGGCTTTCTTCTGCAGGGCAACAGCATGGAGGAGGAGGAAAGAGGAGGCCTTTGGTGCTGCTAAGGAAGGCAGGCTGGGGCTTGTACACTGTACACAGGCACCGTCTGTGGGTTTCTGGCCAACACAACTCCCCACCATGCAGCTGAGCCACTACAGTTCTCTGTGCTGAGCATGGTCGCTAACTGGCCAGAGCCAGCGCGCATCCGGTCACCCTGGAGCCTGTTCCTCAGAGGTCACCCATCAGCACCTCTGATGAGGAGCACAGCCCAGCGCGCACTCAGCCAGGGCTCCCAGTAAGCGCAAGGCAGCCAGGCTCATCACACGAAGTCCCATGAGTCACCACCTCTGACCCAAGGCCCAGAGGCTAAGTGGATGCCGGGCACAGTGTTGTGTCGCAGAGGCGGGATGGGAACCCGTGGCTGCGGATCCAGTCCCCTTTCCTCCTCCAGTGAGAGCCACCGTCCCTGGGGTGGAATCTTGGCTCCACTCAGGACTCAAGCAAGTTAGGTCTTTACTCATGCATAAAACACGATAATAATACAAGCATTGAAGGTGAGACTGAGTTCATAAATTAAAGCACTAACACATAGTAAGGTCTTTGTGTTTGTTCAAAAGAATTAACGATTGAACCAACATGCTCTGCAGGAAGACAGGAAATCTGGGCGTTCAGTCTTAACTAGAGCGACTGCTTACTTCTAGGTAAGCCTGCTGCCCGAGAAGTTTCTCCAACTGTAGCTGGAAAGTGTTGGTCTGAGTCTGACAGCCGGTTTTGCGGTGCAGCCTCGGTACTCCACGCCTTCCGCTGGGTCAGCCGGGCGCTGGGCCTGGCCCAGCCGCTGACCAGCCTCTCTCCTCCCCAGCGCCTGGACTTTGAATCCCAGCCCGTGCACACCGTGGTCCTGGAGGCCCTCAACAAGTTCGTGGACCCCCGCTTCGCCGACCTGGGCACGTTCCGCGACCAGGCGATCGTGCGCGTGTCCGTGACCGACGTGGACGAGCCCCCCGAGTTCCGGCCGCCCTCCGGCCTCCTGGAGGTGCAGGAGGACGCGCAGGTGGGCTCCCTGGTCGGCGTGGTGACGGCGCGGGACCCCGACGCCGCCAACCGGCCCGTCCGGTGAGACCCCCGCCCGGGGCCGACGCCTGCTGCCTGCTACCCTGCCGTGGCCCGCGAAAGACAGCGGGCAGAGGGGGGAGGTGGCCGGGAGGGAGGAGGAGGAGAGCACCAGGGAGCCCAGGACGCAGAGGGGCTTCACGGAGAGAGAGCAGAAGGGCAGGGAGACCCCGGCCGCAGCGCCGGTCCCGTCCCTCTCCATCTTCCTGCTAGCGTGTCCACCAGTCACCTGGCTTCACCTTGCTCAGAACGCTGGTCTTTCTGTGGGAAGGTGGATGCGCCCATGGGCGCCTCCTCACTCCTCGGTGTGCTCCCTCAGCAAACCTTAGGGTTTCTGCCTGGAAATGTGCCCAGAACCGGGCTGCATCTCACCTCCTCCTCTTCCAGCCTCGGCCAGGCCACCGTACCTGCTGGGTCCCTGAGAGGCCCTGGGCTGTGTCCCTGCTCTGTGCCCTCACTCTCTCTGAACTAGACTCCACAAGAGTGTTATTTGTTTGTTTGTGGTACTGATGATTGAACTCAGGGCCTTTACACTGAGCTACCTCCTGCCCCTTCTCTATTTCTTTATTTTGAGACAGGGAAAATTACTCAGGAGGAGTTTGTATTTTCAGTCCTCCTGCCTCAGCCTCCCTGAGTGGTGAGATTACTGGTGTGCACCACCGCACCCGGTTAAAGCTAGCCTGGTCCTGCTCTGTGTGCTCTGAAGCTGAGGTGCCTGTGGGGCTCAGAATGGCAGCCACATCCTCTCAGAGACCCCAGACCTTGCATGGCTGGCCTCATGGTAACTACACCCCCTCTCGTGTGCTCGCGACCACCTCCCTGTTCACTCCGGCTCCTCTTCTTGCTTCACGCTGACCGGCCCTGAGGGCCAGGATGACTGCTGGTCCCTAGAATGGTCTCTCTGTGACCTCTCTCTTTGCTTGGAAGTCACCCTCTCAGCGAGGCCTCCTTGGCTTCTCTCCCTGAACATACCCCATCTCCTCGCTGTACTTCTTCTGAGCTGTTTGCCTCCCCACTTGAAGGGAAGCTCCATGAGGGGAGGGACGTGCTCTGATTTGCTCCCCACTGTGTCCTCAGGGCCTGGACCGCAGCCCTGACTCTTGGCACTCACAGAAGTTATGGTGAGTGACTGAAATGCACAAGTAGAGAAGGACCGTGAGGCCAGAGCAGCAGCCGGGTGACCGTGAGAGGGAGAGGTGGAGGGAGACGGACACCCATCCAGGGGGTGAGGCTGAGGCTGCTCGGCAAAGTGAACACGGGATGGGGAGCCTTACAGAGAAGGCCCCCGAGGGCAAGAGACAGAAGCAGAGAGGAGGGACAGGGAGGGAGGCAGGAGGTGTCCCCCAGAGGCCCTGGAGCCACAGGGTGTGGGTGTCCAAGGTTGGAAAAGAGGCTGATAGAAGAGGGAGCAGGAAGGTGATCTCGAGGCGGGGTCCTCAGTGCGAGTGAGCTGGTCACCCGTGTTTCATAGACAGGGAAGAGGCCCCGCGGCTCCCAGATCCTTCCTGGGACCACTGTGTGTAGCTAGTGAGAAATCCCTGAGCCGGTCCTGTACCTCTCTGTTCTCCTTTGGGCACTGAGGAGAGAGAAGGGAAAAGTGAATTTCAGGCTCTCTGCTTTGTCAGTTCCAGAAGACAACATTCCATCATGGTCTGGCAGCCTCACACAGCGCAGCAGTCCTAGGTGATGAGGAGCAAAGATGCCACCTTGCTTAACTTCCGGAAGCTCTCAGACTGGGAAGGAGCCTCAGGGGTCCAGAAGTCTTCCTGGAGCCGGGGGGCTGGGCACCTGGTCGGGCGGAAATGTGAGGAGCAGCTTGCAGACATGTGGGCAGAGGGGCAGTCAGTCGGTGGGCCTGGAAAGGGTGGACTGCAATAGGCCCCATACCACCCAAATGGCCCGGCCTCTGACTCCTCAGCCCTCCTCTCCCTCCACCTGACAGTCAGTCTAGGCCGGAAATACTCACCTTGGCCTCTGGCCAGGCTCTGGGTCTCTCCAGGAAAGTCACTGTCACCCTCATTTGTCTGGAAACTGAAGCCAGGGTCTGGACCGCCCTGAGAGGGGGCAGCTTTGACAGGCTCTCGGGGTGTGGGAGCAGCAATCCGTGGTTCCCTCTTCCCCACGTCCCTCAGTTGCTCTCCCTCCCTCGCTGGCTTCCTGCTGCCCCCTCCTTTTATCAGCACCAAAAGGGCCAACTTTGAAACCAGCTTCTGCCTGCTTTCATCTCCTCCGCCTGACTCTTCCCTGGGGCTCCTCAGATGCTGTGGCTCCGGGAGCTTCACACAGGTCCAGTTTAGCTCCACAAACATTTACCCAGCTCCCATCCTCCATCCTCCATGTGGCTCCGAGCCAGGCCTGAGGATGCCAGGGTGACAGCCGGGGGCAGAGCGCGGCTGCGGCTCTCAGGCAGGGGTTTCAGACCTGGGAACAGATAGAAGGCCCTGAAGGGGTCCCACCGGCCGTGTGTGCTGCCTAGAGCTTGCTGTGTCCCACCTCTGGTTCTAAGGGTCACTGAGTTGTCCGTGTCATGGGGAAGCAGACGATAAGATGGGAGCTTAGCACACCTAAAGCTGTCTTCTCTTGGAAGGGGACAGTCAGCAAGTGGTTAAATACTAATAAGATCTAAGGGAAAAAAATGGCTGTGAGAAATGAGCTGAGATCAGGACAGAGCCAGGCAGGAGGGTGAAGGAAGGAAATCCACACAGGAGGAGCAAGCGCCATGGTCCTGTGGCGGGCAGGAAGAGAGAGCGTGTGCTCCCGGCTATACAGAAGTAAAGCAGAATCCTAGGAGCTGTCACCTGACGCAGTCACAGGGCACAGTCGGCACCTGGGAAGGACAAAAACGGACTGTGCAGTGTCCTTCCAGAGCTTCAGCACTGAGAGAGTCCAAGGTACTTCGTTTTGCTGCGTTTGGGTATCATGGTGAGGCCAGAGAGAAGTGACTCGCCTCAGGCCATCCGGCCCAGGGGGAAGGTCTGAAATTTAACTCACATCATCTTGAATCCAGCTCTCTGCCATTTCACCTCTGTCTTTGTTGTTGGCTTATGTGTCAGCTTTCCTTTGCTGGGACAAAATACCTGATACGAACAATTTAAAAGTGAAGTTTCAAAGTTGTCCCCAGTGGCTGCTGTCTTCCTGGGGGCCGTCTTTCCTAATGACCTGCTCAGATGAATCTTTGGGTGACGTTGGCACTCTCGTGACCCAGGTGCCTCTCGAGGCCCTGCCTGTGTATCTGGACCACATCTTCAACCCAGGAGCCTTCAGGAGACATTTCTGATCCAAACCAGAACAGTGCAGTTGCCATATTTGTACCGCGCCCTCCTTTGTGCTTGGGCCAGCGGAAGGCTGGGCCTTTTTGGGTGAATCCAGCGATAGTTCTTGCCTCACTGGCTTGGGCTGGGAACAAGAACTCAGCACCAAGTGAAAAAGAAGGGCGTGTGGAATGGGAACAGGGTGCTCCTCACTGGAGTCACCATGAGGGGCAGGTGACCAGGACAGACAGACCCAGGAATTGAAGGTCTGCAGCAGGGAAATCTGCTGGACGAGCTCCGGCCCAGATGGCGGGAGGTGAGGACAGACAGGCTGTGGAGGACCTGGAGGTCAGATGAGGAGGTGGGACTTTGTCCTACAGGGAGGAAGAAGCCTTAGGATGCTGCAGAAGGAAAGAGGGAGGGCCCAGATGTCTGAAGAAGGTGACCCTGGAGGTGGACTGACCCATTTCAAGCCCTCCTCCCCATTTCTAGCAGCCACGGTGCCACCCTGAGCTACCTTTAAACATCAAAGCCAGAAAAGTCTATGCTGGATCACTTCTCCCCAGCATTCTGTAGTGGATGCAGCAGAAAGTCTATGGAGTTTGGAGTCAGAGGAGCCTACGTTCAAATCCTAACTCAACTCAGAGTTCTGAACATGCCACACAGCACCTCTTTGAGCCTTCACTTTCCCATCTCTAAAATGGGCTCATGATAGTTCCTACCACATTTGTAGCTGTTAAAGTTCTACTATGTACCATAATCTGTGCTTAGAGTTCCCAGGCTTAGAAGGAGGGGGTCAGTGCTCAGAACATAGTAGGTCTTTGGGAAATGCATATTACCATTTTCCTCAGTGGTGTGGACATCCATTTTTCTCTGTTCTGCAACCAGTACTAACTGCATGCACCTTTCCAGGCTCGTGTGCAGCCTCCTGAGTGTGGACCTTGAAGTGGGTGAGGGGCAGAGTCACAGGTAGGATGGCTGAGGAGAGGGCACAGGCAGCCTGCTCTGTATGGGGAGAGGCACAGGCAGCCTGCTCTGTATGGGGAGAGATTTCTACCCCAACCTGTGCAAGCTGCCCCCTTTGGTTCGTGTGACGTGTGGGCACAGGCAGCCTGCTCTGTATGGGGAGAGATTTCTACCCCAACCTGTGCAAGCTGCCCCCTTTGGTTCGTGCCCTGTACCTCACACAGGAAGCCGTTGCCTCCACGAACCTGCTGCCTTTTGTGTTTGTTATGGCCGTGTGTCATACACACATATAACTGTGCAGAGAAAAACCTACGCTCACATGAGCCAGGCAGCAATGCCCACCCTGTTTCCCTGACCTGGACATGGGCAGCGTCCTGAGTCACCCCGTGCATCCATTGCCAGCAGGTGCCCCATAACAGGCCCTTAGCTGGAGCTCTGGACAGACATAGGCTGGGACTTGGCTCTGCTACAAAGACAGGACACAGTGTCTGGCTTCTCTGAGTGTGTTCTCACGTGGAAAGCGGGAAGGTTAAGATGATTTGAAGGGCAGGATGACTTGAGATAAAGTCCTTTCCCAGGGCCCTCCTGATAAAAACAGGAGCTGAGCCATATCTTGTGCCTGGTGCTGCACTGTCCTGAGGGCTTGGCAGGCAGTCACCTGTGTGAGCCTCACAGCCAGCCCGGAGGAGCGTTACTACCTCCATTTTTAAGAGGAAGACAGTGAGGAGCAGAGGGGTTAGGTGACTTGCCCAAGGTCACACAGCTAGGTTCCTAGTCTAGGCAGAGGGCATCTGAGCAACACTTCCAGCCCCGAGTCCCCCGTCTTCTGTGTACGCGTGGGCAAGCACACATGCCTGCTTACACATGTGCGTGCGCACACACACACACACACACACACACACACACCCCATTCCCACCCTGCTCCCCCAGCTGAGCAAATGAGGAGCAGGACCTCCCAGGCCACAGCTGCCTTGTGCCCCAGCAGCCTTGGCCACGCTGCAGCTTCCCTTCCCTGCGTGTCCTCCCACTCCCCACACAGCCACACACTGGGCTGAGGGGACTCCTGTGTCCTCCATGCCAGACATTTCTGAATCGTAATTAGAATGACAATAGTCCCCATTCGTGGAGTAATTTTCTTGGAACTCAGCGAGGCACCTCATATGCATTTCATCCTCTCAACAACACCCGGGGTAGGATTAACATCTGTTTTGCAGAAAATTAAGGCTCAAAGACGGAAATGACTTGTCTGGGGGCAGCGGGGACCTGGCTTCAGACCCAGGGAGGAGCAGCTGCCTCTGGAGCCTTTGCTGTTCCAATTGCAACACACTGTGTTTGACACAACACACACACACACATTTGCATCACACGGGCACCAGAGACACCAGCCAGACACACAACTCATGCTGTACCTACAACCCACGCTCGCCCCACCCCGTGGCTGCCAGGCCACAGCCCTTAGCACTTGCCAAGCCCTTGCCATGTCTCCCTCCCACTCACTCTCTGGCCCCCTGAGCTGGAACAAAAACCTGGGTTCAGCCAGCCGCACTGACCCGCAGCCCAAATCTAGCTGGTTAGTGTGTCCCTGCCCACCCTGTGGCCTTGGGAACAGCTGCCTCCACTTAGGTTTCACTTCTTCCTTCCCCTCTGGGAGGGAACGAGAGAAGCTGGGAGGAAAGCAGGGCAGGATCTGAGCAGAGAGAGAGAGCTGCAGCCTGAAGGCCTGACAGCTCGTCCTACCTCCTCTGGACCCAGACATCTGTGAAGGCCAGGCCAGGTGCAAAGGGGACCTGCGGCTCAACACAGAGATGCTTGGGATGGTTCAACAAGCTAGAAAGATCTCTGCGTACGGAGACTCCAAATTGGACACAAATTCCTATTTTGGAAGAGTTGCTGTGCAACCCCAGCAGGGTCATTACTAGCCACATGGCATCTTTGTGTAAATAAGAAAAAGCCCCTGCTTCAGGAAGGTACTCCCTGCGCCAGAACCCGTGGCTGGCGAACAAATGCTGGCTGGGACCCCCTCCCCCACTTCTGTCTAGTACCTTTGTGCATGGCATAGCCTGTACAGCTGCTGCATTCAGCAGCCCTAAGCTCGGCAAGTTCCCCCCGAGCCTCCATGTCTTCATGCCCAGCAGAGCCCTGGCCTATCTCCTTTGCCTGTCCTGGGCCCTGACAGAGGAGGCACTTCTTTGTTTGGGGCCTGAGGGCATAGGTATGGGGACAGCTGGGGAATGTGCTGTACAAACTGTGCAGTGTGTGCTAGGAGGAGGAAGTACCACCGTGGGTCCCAGCCTCCCAGGTCAATGTGACCTGGCTGGCCAGGGCAGGAAGCACGTGTCTGGGCTGAGCAGTTTGGGGACCGGAAGGAGCATTAATCGAAGGTTCTGTAGTCTGGCTTGCTATGTCCACTGTGCCCATGTGCACAGCCCTTTACAGTTTGCCACATGTCCACTCCCCTACAACAGTGATTATGAATAGAAGAGAGACTGTCACCAATAGAGGGTGGAGGCCAAGGGGCCAAGGGACTGCTCCAAGGTCACACAAGTAGAGGGAGAGGCTGAGGATTCAGCCCCACAGGTGTCATTTTCCACATCAAAGAGATAGAGAAACTGAGGCCCAGAGAGTTTGGGCCATGTAGCCAAGGCCCCACTGAAAGTCATCTCCAGCTTTGGGCCCTCAGCGGGATGCGTCTGGCATTCCGCCTGCCCAGGCCTCAGTTTCCCCTCTCTGGGGTTTGGAGGGAGGGCTCCTTTTCTCTTGCCTGGAGGAGGGACCGAGGCCCAGGTTGATCCCTCCCCACTGGGCTGCTTTGTCCTGGCCAAACAATAAGCCTTTGCCTGCATTCGAGGCCTTTGTCTGCCCGCAGCCGGCTGCGCCCCCGCCCTTGTTATCCGAGCAGAGAAGCAGTAGCCTGTTCTGGCGGGGCTTCTCTGGGCCGCTGCCGCCCGAGACATGTGTTGGACACGGGCCTTTCAGGCCTGGAGCCGCTGCACAAAGACCTGGGAAGAAGGCGGAACAAAGGACTTTTTCACGCCACAACTGAAAAGCCGCAGATTAGCTTGTACGTGCTGTGTGCTTTGCAGGCGGCAGGAGTAGGCGACCAAGCCCAGAACCCTCTTCATGGCGTGCTGGGCCCTATCTCCAGTCAGGGGCCTCTGCTGTGACTGCGGATAAGCCCCCGCTAACCTGCAATGGCCCCCTCCTGCTCCAAATTCCCCGCTGGTCCCCCAGACAAGCCAAACTCAGTTCTGCACCCGGGAGCTTCTGTCCTCTGCCTATTTCCCAGGTCTGACCTCTCTGCACCATTCGCCATCTCTGAGTAAGTCTCACGTGGCCCTGTCCCTCCCCTTGAGTCCAGCCCTTCCAGTTCCCTTCCAGGGGTCAGGTCCAGGGTCACATCTTACTGAAAGATAAGACTAGAATGTGGCACCATGTGCCAGGCACATTACCTGCTTCGGCCTCACAATGTGGGGTGCAAAGTTTTTTTGACCGCTGCCCAAGTGAGGGAACTGAGGCTCAGGATTGCTGAGCGTCACCCATGGTCCCACCGGCCCAACATCCAGGCTGTACTCCCCATGGGAGAGGGGTCAGGCCAACAACAAGGTGCACACAGCAGGCACGGGTGTGACTGAGCTGCGACCCCAGGTGGCCGCCCACACCTCGTTGTGGGAAGGAGTTTCCCTGCCTCTTGTGAGTCTGGGGCAGGTGGTCCCTCTCTTGGTGGCGCAGGCGCCCTCTGGTGCTGGGACACCTTCAATCAGCCCTGCACTGCACCCCTCAGGTATGCCATTGACCGAGACTCGGATTTGGACCAGATCTTCGACATTGATGAGGACACAGGTGCCATCGTGACTGGCAAGGGGCTGGATCGCGAGACGGCTGGCTGGCACAACATCACCGTGCTGGCCATGGAGGCAGGTGAGCTTGGTGGTGGCCCTAGTCAAATATGGGGGCGTGCAGCAAAAGCTGAGGAGGGGGGTGGGACTGGGACTACTGGGTGTCAATCAAGGCCCTGGGAGGCGGGGCAAAGAGCCCACTTGAGTGGAAGTGAGGGACAACAGCTGACTTTCAGGAACAAAAATCCAGGAGGAGTCCTAAGCCAAGTCAATCCAAGGGGGTAGAGCTTATGTTGAGATGAGCTTTCTTCCCTCATGTATTGAGTACCTGCCACATGCTAAGCCCTCTTCTAGGGCTAGGACTACAGCTTTGACCAAGATGGGAAGGTACCTGTCCTCATAGGAGAGAGCTAGGCCATCAACAGAGAGAAAAGACAGACATGATGCGTCAGATGATGTGCAGTGCTGAGAACTGAGGGGAAGAGAAAGCAGAGAAAGGAAGGGAAGGGAGAGGGGCGGGGTTTCTCTTAGAGGAAGGGTATTCTGGGAAGGAGACACTTAACAAAGGCCTCAGTAAAATGAGCACTGTGTCAGCTTCTGGGAAAAGAGCAGTCCAGGCAAAGGGAGGCCGTACGGAGGCCATGAGGTGGCAACTGCCCACCTGCTAGAGAGACAGCATGGCAGCTAGCCTGGCTGGGGCGGGGCAGAGTGCTCACCCACCACGGGGTCTTTGGACTTTACGTGAGGTGCGAGACACAGGAAGGGTTTGAGCTGAGGAGGGGCTCTGACCACCGGCCCCTCCGGCTGCCATATTGAACATGGACCTGGAGCTGAAAGGAGCCGTGGCCCAGCCAGAAGCAAAATGCCATAGTGCTGGGGAGGTGGGCTGTGGGCCCAGCCAAGGGCAAAGTGACGGAGGTGGAAGTGGTCAGCTTTGGAGTACAGCCTGGACATTGGGCTGGTGGGATCTGCCAAGGGTTGATGTGACGAGGGAGGGGGTCAGGGTCAACAACAAGGTGGTTGGTCTGAATTTCAAGTAAGTCACAGCCAGTCTGGTGTAGAGGGGGAGAAGTTTCTTGAAGAGTCATGTGTGTATCACAAGCAGTGTGACATCATGAGGATGGGGGCGGGGGTGAGCAGGAGTGGGACTAGCACACAGGGTCCAGATAAGTGCAGCTGTGGAGATGCACAGCCTCCTGGCCACCAGGATCCAGCAGGGGCACCGCCCACCACACTCCTCTGCCTCTACCTGCTCTCCAGGCATGAGCATACACGTATCATTTCCCAAGATCTCAGGAGTCATCAGGGCCACCATAAAGCAGTCTCAACACCAGGGACACCCTTCATCTCTGAGCCGAGGCTGCGGAGAGTGCTGAAACCAGCCCCTGTGTGGCCAACTGCAGCCCCTCCCGCCCAAGACCCTTCCTGCTCCCCTGCCTCCTCTTCCTCCTTCCCACCCTCCTTCCCACCTCCCAGGCCACACAGCCCTTTCCCCCTTTCTGGGCAAGCAAGGAAGTCCGTAGGCTGAAGTTCCCTTCCTCTCTTTTAACTGTAGTTTAAAAGAAAGCACAAAGCCAGCTCCACTCTGGGAGCCTGCTGCTCCCAGCCTTTGAAT
This sequence comes from Petromus typicus, assembly GCA_004026965.1. Taxonomy (NCBI): domain Eukaryota; kingdom Metazoa; phylum Chordata; class Mammalia; order Rodentia; family Petromuridae; genus Petromus; species Petromus typicus. The sequence goes on along the minus strand of PVIR01007564.1, from coordinate 11,015 downwards.
CCACTCTCCCTCTACTTGAAAGGGTGGGAACAAAGGTGGCTGGAGAGGACGCGGGGCTGGACTCAGGAAGAGAGCTCCCCCTGCCCTTCCCCCAGACATGCTCCCTTAGGAGCAACTGAGGCTGCAGGCTTCAGGCAGAGGCAGGAGTTCACAGCCGGCTGCTGAGCAGAGCCCTCCTCTCCCTTCCACAGAGACGCGCCTCACCTGCATGGCACGGCCTGACGTCCCACCACTACTAAGCCCTGGCCTGGGTTAAACATTATCCTTTACACAGCGGGTCTCAGAAAACAGCTAGGGTAGAAAACAACCTATAATGTCACCATTTCAGAGGAGAAAGACTCAGGGAACACACCTCCACAAACATGATAATCACTATATATTCTGGGCTTGATGCTTTCCCACACATATTTTTATGGAATCCTAAATCTTTATCAGTAGCATTATCAGTACCCATTTTACCGATGGGAAAACTGAGCCTCAGAGTTAGGTGGTTCATCCAAGGATGTGCAATGGCAGGAATGGGCTTGAGACCTTCCCTCTGAGCTGCAGCTTGCCACCCTGCCCATCCCTCATCTGGGACACTGACCGATAGTAAAGAGGATCCGTTTCACAGTGCAGAGGGGAGGAATAAACATGACACATAGACAACTGTGCCTAGGTGTTTGGGCCTAGTGAGTGTTCAGGTCATGAATGTGAACTTGGCTTTGACTCTACGCATGGCGTAAGCAGCCACTCTGGGCCAGGCCCTTTACAGTGATGAGGCTGAGATGCTGAGGTTACCACTGTCCCCAAAGGACAGGACCCTGAGACTCAGGGAGAGGAAGCATTTGTCTGGGGTCCCAGCCTCGCCCACCTAACTGTAGGCCCCACCTCTGACCTCCCGATCATATTTCCTTTCGCTGCCCTACAAATCAGGAGCTGCAGCAAATAAGCCACCGGCCCCACCTTCCTGTCACCTCTGCGAGAGACAAAAGCAAAGTTATCTGTCCCTGTTTTACGGATGAGAAAACAGAGGCCGGGAGGAACAGCAATGGCCCCGAGACCCCGGAGCGAGTCCTTGCAAGCCCAGGGCTCCACCCCCAACCTCTGTCCCAGAAGCCAGGCTGTGCCCCAGGTGTCCTGCGAGGGCTCTGCAAGCCTGGCCCCGTGTCTGCCTGCAGACTCATCACCCGCCTCCCCTGAAATGGAGAGGAGGCACAAGGGTAGCAAACATGGGGTGACAAGAAGCAGGGGAAGTATTTATACACAGCACCAAGGAGAAGGCTGCCCTCAGCCGGGAGCCAGCTATCAAAGACTCGGCCACTTAGTATGCCGGCCCCTCTCCCTGAGCCTCTGAGTCATCCATTCTGCCTATGCAGACGCTCCTTCCACTGACATTATCTTTAACGTTTTGTAATCATGAAATATTAATGACCGATATTGAATTTAAAGTACAATTTGTGTCTGAATCCTTCGGTGGAAAGAGCAGCTAGAAAGGGAGTCTTCAAAGAGGTGGAGGTGGGGGTCAGGGCATGTGTTCTGGGGCTGGGGGTCCCCAGGGGCTGCAGATGGCCACCTTCCAGGATCATCAGGCCCGCAGGGGGTTTGCAGGGGTGATGTGTAGCTGCCCCAGACAGACAGCCCGGCTTAACCAGACTCAAGGCAGAAACTTCCTATCCGGTCATCTGGTTGTCACAGCTCTGGCATCCTGCACTTTCCTGCGTGACGCTGAATGTGCTCTGCAGTTTACAGGTGCATGTGCGTGGTGCTGAATGATCCCTTCTCCCCAGCAGACAGCGCCTCTCACAAGGTCAGGGCTCGTCCGTGTCTGCGGCATCCGCACAGCCCAGGCACACATCGGGCAGTATAAATACTTTCCAGGTGGGTACATGAGACCGGGAGGCACAGCCATTCCCTCAGGAAGGCAGAACTAGCTGTGGTCATGCAGTGCCAAGCTCTGTAGGCCTAGACAGCCGCCCTTCCTCTCGTGTGGCCTCTGATTTCTCATCTGTGAAATGGTGACACTAATGCCTAGTTACTGGCTGCTGCAGAGCACAGCTGTTAATCATAGCAGCTTCTGTGTATCTAAAGCCTGCACTAGGCCAGAAATGATGCTGGGTGTTTCACATTAAGCATAAAAGGCCTAGTGATGAGAAATTTCAACCAGCAAGTACCGAGCACAGTGCTGTTTGATGCACTACAGAGAAGGACTTGGAGGGACAAGGGAATGTCAGAGATACTGGCTCCCACCATGCCCCTTATTCACAGAGCGAGAGACAGGCCAAGGGAGTGCTGGCTGGCCTCAGTCTGTGGGACTCCCAGACCAGTGCTCTTCAGAGGACTCTGCAGGGGCTGGAGGCAGGAGTAAGGTGGGGAGTGGGGTCACCGAAGAGATGGATCAGCACAGTGCTGGTTCCCTCCGGTAACCCTTCCACAGTGGCTCCTTACCCACCTGGAGCTGGTGCTGAGATCTAATGACAGCAGGATTGGCCCCTGCTGTGGGGCTCATGAGAGGGTGGCACAGAGGCAGGCCAGCAGTCAGCAGCAACTTGGTGCAAGTTAGGGGCCTATGGGGACCCCCAAGGAGGAGTGAGGGCCTGGGCCACCCCCTGAGGACAGAGAGAGGTCTCAAAGGCAGGCGAAGACTTCAGGGAAGATAGGGGACTCTGATGCCCCTGGCAGAAAGAACCCACTGACTTTCCAAAGCCCAGAAGCTGGGCAGCCCCTGCCCTTCCTGAAGATAGAGGAACAGGTGAGGCCTGAGCTGGCAACCTGCGGTAAGGGCAAAGGTGCTGGCTTGCATGGAAAGGGCCCCAGGTGCTCCAAGGAACCAGACAGGATTTGGAGCAGAACACATGCGCATATGTGGGCACCCCTGGTTCCTTCAGGTTCTAGGACAGAGTGGGAAGGAGGGGAGACACACAGGAGGAGGCAGGTGTCTCCTGTGCTGGGGTCAGAGGGAGCCCCGGGGAAGCCAGAGCGGCTGGCAGGGGAAGAGGCAAATGGCACCTCTGCATGGAGCGACGGCTGTGCAAGGTGGTGAACTCCCTGTCGGCAGAGGTGTGTAAATGCAGCATGGGCTCCTCTTGGACTGGGTGACACCTTAACCCTATAGATGCCAACAAAGACTAAGTTTGTGTGAGGCCATCAAGTCCCATTGGAATAGCCCAAACTCAGGAACCCACTCATCTTCTAGAAGGGAAATTTTCTTCCATCCCTTTGCCCCCAAATCTTGGGGTGCCATGGTCAGAGCCCCTACTTCAGCCTTTGCCACCCCTTGAAAGAATAAACTTCCCCCACCAGGCCAAAGCTGCCAATTTCCATGGGGAAATCAAAGCAGGTGCCCTAGTGTCTGAGAGCCAGAGAAGTTGCCTGGACTTCCCGTGCCCACCAGAAAGCAGTGAGCACAGGGCAGGAGTGATAGGAGGACACTGCTGGCTGCTGGCACCCTTTCCTGGAGCCCCACCTGCTCCCAGCCCCTCCCCCTCATGCTGCCGTCTTGGCGGTGGGTAATTGGGATAATCAATCTTCCTGCCCAGCTGGCCAGCTCCAATCAGAGCTGGTGTTCGGATGCAATTTAATCCCTCGGGAGGAGGAGGGCTGGGGGCCGGGAAGGACAGGGTCCACCGGCGCCAGCGCCGCCCAGCCCTGCAGCTGCGCGGGCTCTCTGTCCTCCTCTCCCCCACCCCCCTTTTCACTCCTGCCCACCCCCCCACACACACTTTGCTATTTCTCTCAAGGGCTGTCTTTCCCTGTGACAGCCAAGATCCAGGGTCCATCTCCATTTTTTTGTTTTTTTACTGATGAGAAGATGATGTTCCCAAGAGAGGCAGGAAGAGGGTCTGTCTGTACCCTTCTCCAGTGTCAGGATCCTGGATGGGTGCAGCCCCAGCGAATCAGGAAGGGCTTTCTCTCCGGACCCCTCCCAGCATCCCGCTCAGAACACAGGACAGGGGGCTGCCGCCGCACATTCACAGGACGTGCCTTTAGTAATCACCTACTGTGTGCCAGGAGTGAGGCAGCGTACAGCACAGAAACCCTACTGGCTTGTGAGGGGAAGAGAAGCTGACGGCGGTCAAGTGAAGCCACAGAGGAGCTGAGGAGCACCACCTTGAGAAGTAGATCAGGGCAGCTTGCCAGGGGCAGCAGGAAGGGAAGAAGGCAGCTGGGCAAACACTTGGCAGTGTGAAGGAAGGAAGAATGGGGGATGAGGCTAGGGCGGCAGCAACAGGATGACCTGAGGGCCCTGGTGGGCGTGTAGGACTTGGACATGTCCTCTGACTGCTCGGGGCCAAGGCTAGTCAAGGGAAGCTTCTGGAGATGCAGGACATTTCCTCAGGGTCTAGCGGGCACCAGGACAGTAAGGAAAGCAGTTCCACCCCATCGTCAAAAAGTCCCCCCCTGATCTAGGCTCGTTTTGAGTCTAGGCTTTGTCAGTCATTTCCTGAGACTTTGGCAAGTTGTCCCACTTCCTGGAGCCCATTTCCTCATCTTTGGCACAGCAGTGATGCTGGTCCAGACCCCCTGCAATAGCCAACAGGATGAAATGTGTAGCATGGATCCTGGACCATGGTGAGCTCTCCGTGTGTCTTTGCCGCCATCCTCTGAGGAACTCAGTGCTCTGGTTAGCAGGCCAGGCCCCAGCTGGTCTTCCTCTTATTGGCCCCCAGCTGCCAGCACACCCATCCCACTCCCACTCTCTGCTCAGTTTGGTCCAGACGCCAGGCAAGTGACTCTGCCAGGCACTGAGGTCTTCCTTGGAAGAGACCCACAGCCTCCCCTCCCGCCCCAGGGCCTTTGCACATGCTAACCCCACTCCCTAGAACAATCTTTCGCTCCCTCTTCTCTTTACCTGGTTATTTCCCAGCCAGATCTCAGCAGAACTGTCACTTCCTGCAGGGCAGACATCCCTGCCAGTCTAAAGCAATGTCTGTCTGCCCTGGCCAGGAGACCAGGTTGTTCTTGCTCAGTGTTGTAGAGGCTCCAATCCATAGTTGTTGGCAAAAGCCACAAGTCTGTGTTTCCCACTGTCCACTCCGAGCCCATCCACTCCACTTAGGGGCCTTGAAGGCCAAGGAGCTGCACTGCATGGCGTTCCTCCTGCCCAAGTCTGGCTCCTTCTGGAGGCACCTTCCGGGCTGTCCAGCCTCCTCGGCCCTAGGTCCCCGGGGCTCCACCTGCCACCTCCCAGATTGATGGAGAGCCAGCTCAGGAGGAAGCACCGGGCCGGAGCACGTTTAATTTTAATTTAGGAATCGGTTAAGGCTGCAGACCTGCTCGGCTCCGGACTGTCAATCAGCCTTCCTCAAGGCTGCATCAATTAGTTTAAAAATATTGAATGTAATTTTGCCTGACACAACATATTGCAGCTACTGCAAAATATAATTTATTTTAGAAGAAGAAATAATTAAACTAATTTGCATGTCAGTCAGCTGAACTGAGATGCCACAGTGGGGGAGGGCCTGGGGACCGTGCCCTGACACAGGCGGCCACTGGGGAAGGTCTGGTCACTGTGGGCCTGTTCTGGGCAGCAGCTGTGCTGGGCAGACAGAGGCCCCGGTGGCAGGAAGGCCCAGCCACTGGACCCAGATCAAATCTTAGAGTTAAGAGACGGGACCTGTACCCAGCCCAGCGGCTGACTCACTTTGTCTTGAAGGAAAGTCTACTCCTCATTGCGGGTCATCTCCTCTACAGAATGGATGTGATGATACCTCTGCACAGCTTGTTTTGAGGCTCATGTGAGGTCATGGATAAGAAAGAGTATTATAATTTGGAAAATGTTGCACAAAAGTCAAGAGGAGGCAACCGGTGGATTCTCTGTTTTGTGGGAGAAACATGTAAAGTGGCTGCTGTAGAAGTTATTGGTTATTATAAATGACTGATCAGAAGGGCTTTGGAGGAGACGTCAGAGCAGGACATCAGGGTGGACTCTTCCACTATTTGTTTTGTTTTTTTGAGACAGGGTCTTGCTTTTGTAGTTCAGACTGGGCCTGAGCTCAGCCTTGAACTCACAGCAGTCCTCCTGCCTCTGCCTCCGGAGTGCTGGGATTACAGGTGTGAGCACCACGCCCAGCTGGACTCTTCTACCCGCCCTCCAGGGCCGTGGTTTGCTATCATTAATGTGCTTAGATTACTCTCTCGGGGACCATGAAAAACCAGCGGCCACACCTTGGGAATGGTGGTTTTAAACGCTTTCCAGGTGATTCTAATGTCTAGCAGGCCAGAAAACTGCTACTCCACTGTCAAGGCCACTGGGACAGCACATAAGCCTGGGTAGCTCCAGGCCAGCCCTGTTCCCTAGGACAAGCTCTGCAGGTGGCAGCTATGACCACTTAGAGGCATGGCCTCATATTTCTGAGGCCCTCGCTCATTCCAGAGGGGTCAGGGCTTTCCCAAGCACTGACGGTAACACTTTAACAGGGGAGGAGAGGCCTGGGCACAACCCAGAGCGGCACCTGCTGTGTGGCATCCCGCTCAGGGTGCCCCGTCCATCCACACTGCTCCCTCGCCTGCCTCCCCCACCTGCAGGGCCTGGCCAAGCCCACCCTCCCTTGGCTTGAACTGGGAGATGGGGAGTGGGCACTGTGGGCCTCACCTTCCTCCCCCAAAGCACCCCAATCTGTCGAGGTCCTCTGGGGATGCTCTTAAAAATAACAGCTCACCTGGCCTTCCTAGGCATGATCCTGTCTCCTGCCCTGAGAAGCGGCCCTTCTAATCACAGAGACAGCAGATCTGGGTGAGCAGAGAAGATAAGGTGCTCTAGCTAAGGGGGACCCCAGGAAGGGGTCAGCCGAGCTAATGAAACACTCCCCTCCCTCCTGGTCCCCAGCAGGCAGCCCCACCTGCCCTTCTGGTTCCCTCGCTCTTTTTATCAACACACAAGCAGCTGGCGCCAGCATCCAGCAGGTCCCTGGGTTTGGAGAAGGAGGCGGGCCACTCCTCTCAAAATTCATGGGGTGCCTGGCTGCCTAGAAATTTCCTGGCTGCCCCCAAATAACCCTCTGCCAGTGCCCAGCCAGAGACCCCTATCATCCAAGTCCCTGCTTGGGGGTGAGTGGAGTTTCCACTCCCAAGAGATGATCCCCTAAGGTCTGTGCATTTGGAGCAGGTCAGCAAGGACACATGGCGAAGACAGCTAGGGCTGGAAGAAAGACAGTCAATGTCAGGAACGGAGCTGGGAGGCAGGGGAGAGCCACATGAGGGGCTGCTTCCAGAGGCCGGAAGGTGGCATCTAGAATCATTTCTAACATGTCTGTTCATATTACACTATTTTATGTGCCATATACATGGTGCTTAACAGCTAAAAACTCTGAGTCAACCTGTTCCTCTTAGACCTGCTTTGCAAGTGAGAACCTGAGGCACAAAGAAGTCAAGTGACCTGACTGAGATCAGACAGCTGCTAAGTGCCAGTGCTGGGATTAGAACCGTTGACCTTTAGGTCCTCACCTTAGTCACCAGGCCCTGTCTCTTTTCCAGGTGTAGAAACCGGTGTAAGAGAAGGCAGGATCTTACTCAAGGGCGCACAGTGGGTCACGGTCACAGCTGCATCTGGAACCCAGGCCTCCTGCAGTCTCCATCTTTCTAGGCTGCAACCATCCCTCAGTTAAGGTAGAGAGGCCACTTACTCTCTGCCATGTCCCAGTGCTGGGGACCCAGAGAGAAGTGAGCTGGGGGCTCATGGCTGGAGCAATGGGGCTCCAGCTTTGCTGGGCACAATCCATCTTCCTGAGCTTTTCTGGCCCTTTCAGGATGAGATCTGCAGGACCCCTGAGGCCAATGCCAGTGACCCTTCCTGACCTCTTTCCAGGGTTTTAGTCTCTCCTGAGTAACGAGGGGCTACAGACTGTACCGAGCCACAGGACTTCTGCTCAGATCCATGATGGAATAGATGTGGGTGCTCCGGGCACATTCTGTGTGGGACAGACAGGACTGAGGGCTCTGACAGTGATGGTGGTAGTAATCATGTGGGGCCACGGTGGCAGGACTAGGGCTGGTCACAGCTGTGATACTTAGGGTGGGGATGGCGATGCTGATAGAGGGATGATTGCGGTGGCAAAGGGGACGATTGTAGATGTTCTTGATACTTGTGATGCTGGAGAAATGGGGAGGTAGCGCTAGTGGCTGTAATGAAGGTGCTAATTCTAGTGGCAAAAGCATGATGCTGACAATCCCCTGGGTAATGGTAATCGTGTGGGGCTGGAGGCCGAGGTGTGGATGGCGATGATGGCACTGCTGGCTGTGTTACAGGTCTAATGTTAGTAGTATCAGCTGACTGGGGGTGGGGCGGTGCAGGTAGTGATGGTGCAGATGCTAACAGTGGTACTGGTGCTGGTTGGGACTGGTGTTTATAGCCACAGAGGAGGTGGTAATGACCCCGGTGGTGCCAATGCTAATGGTAACCTTGGTGATGAAATAGTGATGGTGGCAGGGGTGGTGATGCTGATGGTTCCTCCCCTAAGTCCAGTCCAGTCTTGATCTTGGTACCAGCTTGCCCAAGTCAAAAAGTAAATCTCAGCATGGCCCCACTGCCTCATGTTGTCGTGGTAGCAGGTGGGGCACATCCACCTCGCACACTCGATGCCTCTCACCTGCTTCTGTGCTCTCATCACAGACAATCACGCCCAGCTATCCCGGGCATCCCTAAGGATCCGAATCCTCGATGTGAACGACAATCCCCCAGAGCTGGCTACACCCTACGAGGCAGCTGTGTGTGAGGACGCCAAGCCAGGCCAGGTACCTCCAAGGGGCTGGGCGCAGGGGGTGTTGCCATCTACCTGGGCCAGGGATGGCCTCTGCCTCACTGGCAGCCCCTTCCCCTCCTCCCCCTCCAGCTCATCCAGACCATCAGTGTGGTGGACAGAGACGAGCCCCAGGGTGGGCACCGCTTCTATTTCCGCCTGGTGCCTGAAGCGCCCAGCAACCCTCATTTCTCTCTGCTTGACATCCAAGGTGAGTGACCTGCGAGCCCCCATATCCCAGGATGCTGGAGGGAGAGGCCGGGCTTTTCTGCCCTCTGCCTTTTAAAGAAGGAGGAACCGAGATGCCCAGAGGGTGAGCGTTAGGTCCAGGATCACAGGAAGTCTGGGACCCAACTCCCTGCAAGGTGTGGGTTGGCAGAGTGGAGCGGAGGCATCCTGGAGGCTGGATTTCCCATTCCTTCCCCTTTTTAGGTCATGAAATTGAGGCTCTAAGAGAAAGGAGTGGGCCGAACGAGAGGGTGGCACCACCCCGTGCTGATGGCTCTGTGTGCAGTGCTGGTCATTGTCTGTCCCTCTTGGGACCTCGGCTTCACCATCTGTAAACTGGCACTGATTGCAGCCCCCTGGGAGGGCTGGGTGACCCCAGAAGGCAGAGGGTTACCACACATATATTGTCCTACTTAGAACATGTCAGCTGCGCAATGCAGCAGTTACTTCCTGAGCACGTTACTGGTCGTTCCTGAGACAGGGTCCTGTGGTCAGGGTCTGGTCTGTGTCCTGGAAATGCAGCAGCAGACAGAACACAATCCCTCCCACCAAGGGGTTATGCACTAAGGAGGAGAGACGGGAGTCAAGCAAATAAATAACATGCTGGAATTGCTGGGCAGTTAGCAGAGGAAGGAATAATGGAGTCTCCACAGAGTCTGGATTTTATTGTGTTCATTACTGAGAGCCTAGAGCACCGCCTGGAATATCACAGATACTCTTTAAAATGTGTTACCTTAAACATAAAGCCATGTGAGGAGCTGGGGGGCCTCTGAGGTTTCCACAGTAAGGAGGGATCTCAAGGAAACAAGGGAGTGAGCCGGGCAGATAACTGGACTAACAACTGTCTGGATGGAAGCAACAGCAGGTGCAAAGGCCCTGGGGTAGAAGGGGGGTGGGGCTGCTCAAAGAGCAGAAGGCAACCCGATGGCTGGAGGGAAAGAGACATGACTGGGAGGTGATATAATCAGACAGGCTCTGGAGGCCAGATTGTGTTGCTCACTTCTGGCCCTGCAACAGGTCAGCATTGCCCTCAGGAATTTATGCCGCACCCGTGAAAAGGGAGAAGCCCTTGGAAGACTCTAGCCAGGCCTGTCTGTGGTTCCAGGAGCCATGTTAAAGATATGTCCAGCGCAGCCACTCAGATCTGGTCCAAAACGGTGCTCACCACAACGAGGCCACACCCCAGAGTCCCAACAGTGCCCCTGGTGGCTCGATAGTGTCAAAGCCAAGCAGGTGTTTGAGAGATTAGGCCGAGCAAGGCACCAGGAAGAACTTGGGAGAGAGGGCTGAGCCATGACGATTTAAGCCTTTTTGGAAGTATTTTAATATTTTAACAACAGCCCGGCCTACATACTCTAGAAATATCCTGAGCTGCCCCACGAGACTGAATTCTGCAGGTTCAAAGTCTTTCCAACTCAGGGAGCCTGAGGTTGTGTGCCAGCCGTTTCTTCTTGGCTCGTGGCTTCCAGAACTCCCGTCATTGTGACCATCTCTGGCAACACAGTGGTGGCAGCAGCACACTGAGGTCAGAGCAGACACAGACGGGGACCCTCCAGTCCCTCAACCCCTCCTCCTCACCGCATAAATATCTGAGGTGACAAACGACTACCCCAACCCATCTGTTTCTTTGTACAAATGTGTAGCCAGTTTGGAAACGTGATTTATAAATATTGCTTTTGCAACCAGGGATTGACACTGATGTATGTCAGGCCAGATGGATGGCTGCAGTGCTGGGCAGAGATCCTGCCTGTGGGGGAGGGGGGGTGTCCAGTGGTTTCCTCAGTAGAAGCCAGCTGCTACCAGGAGGGCAGCTCGAGAGGTTCGAGGATGGTACTAGGGAATCCCTCTTGTGGGCGGAGGAGCGGCAGGGACCAGAGTCTCATCACATGTGATTGCGTGGCAGGGCAGCAGTCTGGGAGACAAACCTCTCCGATCTGGCTTGGCAGTGCTAGGCAGAGCTGCAGCCAGCAACTCATCTCTCAAATCGGCCGGCTCCTCTGTGCACCACTACCCCTGTCAGCTCACACACAGCACGCGGGGCTGCCTGAGTCTTCCCTTACATGCACTCTT